>JAODVN010108181.1:0-29847 GCA_025434125.1 Chologaster cornuta
ATCTAAATATTTTCCCACATTATTGTTAAACACATAACAAATAACATTAGTTTGTCTTACCATAGTATTATCATAATATTGACATTGATATAAATCAACAATGCATTACAGGTAATGGTTTGTTTGTAAGAAGTTAAATTTGCATGTTGTTTTGATCTGTGTTGTGTGTGTGTGCGCGCGTGCTCACGGATAGGCCAAAGTCATGTGTTCATTGTCCTGCAAGTGTGTTGACTGTGGGAACTGCGACCACAGCGTTGTGACACAGAAAGACACCAATAAGGTCAACCAAAGGTGAACTGGCTTGGTTTAGGACACTACTGCATGCAGATTAACACACAATCACACAGCATGATACGCAGGTTCAGTGGAATTTCACAACTAGATCTTGTGGTATTTTATTCCTAAATTGTCAATGCATTGTTTTATTTTTCTGTGCTGATACTTTAGCTAACCAACTGTACTACAGGTAACCAATTTTACTACAGCTAACCTATGCTCCATTGGGAAGTGTTAACAGTTTCCACCCAGTGGACATGAACCGCTAATTAATTTAGAAACTATTGGACAGTATTTAACCAATCAGCATGGCTACGATTGGATTGCTAGCTCTACTGCCATTTGGAAACACACTCGACTTTAACGTCAAATCACTACCCCACCCTGATTTGTCCGCCAGTGGCTGTGGAAACGCTAATGCCAACATGGTTTCCACTGAGAGCAATAGTCGGGCTGTAGCCCTAGCCTGTATTAGTTTCAAAAAGAAAAATCCAAAAACAATAGTACGACAAAATGATAGATAAACTTAGTGGGAAATTAATGAACATTACAGAACAAAAAAGAAAAGTTTGTAGCATATCTAATCTGTGTATGTGTGTGCTTGTGCTCAGTCTGTCTGTGATAACTTCAGAGGTGGTGGAGGCAACCTGTGAATGTCTGCTCCTTCAGGCCGAGGAAGCCGAGAGGACCCGTGTGAACACAGCCAAGGCAGAGAGCATGATTCTCCAAGAGTTTGGAACCTGCGTTGCACAGATCGTCAAGTCCATGTTCAAAACCAGCAAGCGATAACACCAACGAATGCACACTTTCATATGAAACAGTGGCGGGAAATTATTGTTGAGGTTGATTTATTATTACCTTATAGTTGTAATTTATAGTTAATATTTTATGACAGACAGCCATGACATGCATAACATGCTGTTCTAAATATTGACCTGTTATAGTTGGTATTCATATATGTGTTGTTTCTAGAACTTGGAACTTTTCATATTTCTGTTATTTAAAGTTGAATGCACATTTTTATTTAACTAAATGGTTTTGCAGGTTTTTATAATTTATTTAACTAATTTAACTATCAGTTGATATGTTCTAATAAAGGTGAATACATTGGTCTTGAGTATGGTATTTCTTTGGATCAAATGCTTTTAGGGAGCATTACATGTTTTGTGCGATACCTTGATGAGCCACAAAGGGGTATAATTTGACCAATGTAGCATTGTTTTGGAGGCCCAGTTCTGCAATAGGATATCAGACATTTTTGAGTCTGCCTATGTATTGCCATAGCTAATTGTCTGAAGTGCTGCGTGCATTCCCTAAAGCCAAAGGGGGTGGCATTTGACCAAAGCAATGTTTTAGAAACCTGGTTCATATAAAATAAAATAAAAGTTCAAGTTTTGAGAGCTTATAAGAGTTTTGGGAGTATCTTTTCCTTAAAACCTTTAATGTGAACTTTCAAGTGTCATGTTGATCCTAATTAGACGTGTTTCATTGACACCTGTGCTGCTGTATAGTGAAATGATATTTATTAAATTCAAGGTATAAAAAAGGTCTTTATTGATAACCAAAATAACACAGGTTTTAAAGATTATCTATAAAGAGGCTGACTTACAACACATCAACAATTCACCTTCATGTACATTATCGCCACTTATTAAAAAAATATCAATGTTTTACAGTTGAACAATACATTTTGAACAATACATTTTGCCGCACACAGCAGATTCATTAATCAAAGTTCAATCAAGTTTCATAAAAATAATCACAATTCAATTAAATACCAATGTCTATTCAGCATTGCTAAACAGATTTTACTCTATTTTGTGCAAGACTACATAAGCTAATTATATCATTCACACCAATTGAAGATGTGTATGAACTCTTTGTTTATTGAGATCATGTCTTTTTACACTATGTAGTCAATATGTATAGCAAGTAAGTTGTATAATGCGGGCATCATAGCACCAAAGATAAAGAACAAAAAGCCAATGAAAACAACTGTGTGGTCGTTGAAATATGACATTAAAATAAAGTTAACAATTCAATCAGTGTTTAACTATGTTGCTTGTTATAAAGTAACCCCTGTGTTGAGAAAAAAAAAACATGGCATTTTAACTGTCAAACCACCGAAGCCTGTTTTTACTTTATTCAGGATTCAGGTGGTGTGATTACATGTATAAAATACATTCTAGAATATTAAAAAGCCCCTCTGGAACTCCTGTCTACTCTTCCCCCACTGACTGGCCTGTGTTAGAGGGGCATTGACAAGAGCCCCTTTGTCGCTTATATGAGCTACATGTGTCAAAAAAAATTGGGAATTTAGGAGATGGATGCACTTTTGCATTAGCGTTAGCATGATTACTATCACAACTTGCGGTTGAGTAGGTGGGGGTTTTTGTTAGCTACGGATGGCATGTGCTGATCCTTCCCAGAGACCAGTGCAGGCTGAGGAAGCTGGATCCTATTTTGCGGGCCCGGGCTAAACACAGTCCCCATTGGCACTTTTGGGGAACTGCCCTTGGGCTTGGGGATTCTGGTGGGTCCCGGTCGTCGGAATGCTTCTAGGGGGATCTGGGAAGACAAACGGGAAGGGAAGACAGTTGGATGATAAACGGAAAACAAGGGACATTGTTTGCTTTTGCTTTAAGGGTCAAAAACAAAAATAAAACCAGACACGTCTGGGAGTTTTTAATCACCCAGTTTGGGAGCTTTGAACAACTTGAACAGTGATGCCACTGTCCACAATGTTTTATTTATTTACAGCAATGGCCTTCTGTATGTAAAAGGGTCAACCATTTTCTTCTGAACTACAATAGCATACTGTTGAACTTTGGTTACAGGTCCACGAGAAGTTTACACAATTTATATCTGAACAAGACAAACACCAGACATAGTATGAGAACACTTTCTGTTAGTCATCAGGGCAAAAGTTTTTAAAGTTGTTTATATCACATGTTCTTGTTTTTTTAGCCTTTGGAGTGTCATTAAATAAAGATAGAAAGGACATAAGATTATCTGAACTTGACATGGGAATGTGTTTTAGATTCTGCCAACTCTGTTCTGCTGGAAAAAAAGCTAAGGAAAAATGCCATATTTTAAACCAACTGGCTTCTATGCTTGTGTAGACTCTGGACTCTGCTGTCAAACACACAGAACTCTTACTATGTTTTGCCTAACTGGTCTAACCAACAGATCAAAGTTAATATTCAGAGAGGAATTCAGTTGAAGTCAGTTTTATTTTTCTCAACTATTCCATTTTGGGAACATTTTAACCTCATGCATTCCCAAGTGTGTGTCAAAATTGCCTTTATTCTGGGTTCTGTGTCTATAGCCAGTTGGTCATTATTTTGTAATTAGGGACAGGGCGGATTGGTATATGTGTAGTTTGTTTGTTGTTTTCGGACTTAAATGATAGACTTAGGATGATAGGAATGCAGCCTGGTGCAGCCTGGTTTAATGGAGCTTACAATGTACTGTGGAGGAAAGTTGTAGCGATTTGCATCTTGCTCTGACATATTGGCACTACCACAACCTTTAAAGCAGAATGTAAAATGGCATGGCCCTGTATATGGCAAAATACTGTATGTCTGTGTTGCATCACAGATGTATTCAGTTTAGCCTACAATAAATCCCAGTTTGCTGAGGATTGCTGTAGTAGCCTATAGCCTGCTATACTCTCACACATTGCACCAAGTTGCATCGCAAAACTGGCTTGAATCGCAAAACAAAAACCATTGGGACTTGTGTTATTGGAGAAAATACACTGTAATAAAACTTTGGTATGTAGCTTGAGGGTTTGAACGTTAACTATCGATCCTGTGATGAACCGTAAGCCATCCATGCATGTGGTATTAACCACAGGCGTAGATTCCAGGAGGGATGCAGGGGATGCGTCCCCCTCAATATTTAGAACCAGTGTATTTGTCCCCCCGAATAAAAACATGAATGACACACTGGGGCCGCCTGGCAGTAGCAGAATAGGTCATGTCCAAAATGTTGCCAAAATGTGTATTAGACTGTTATAGTTTTAAGTCAGCTATTTCACCCTAGATCATCCAAAAACACACGTTTTGAATAGGCATAAGGTTTTAAACCAGTCCAGGGGTTAGTAAATGTATCAAAATTAATGATTTGACCATTGACATGAAGGTCACATGCATATTTACTTCCCCCAAATAAAAGAGGAACAGAGTATGATAAATCAGGCATATGTTTCAAAATATGAAATAGGCACACAAGATAGTTTGATAATCCTTACTGCAATAGTTTTCATATATTTTGAATCTGGCCAGGGTTCCTGTATTTAATGTTTTCCTTTAAATGCAGAAAAGGCACAAATGTTTCCCTAAGAATTCACCAGAATACAGAACACGACGTTTGATTCTCAATAGTTTTGTGTTTTCACCGTTCTCCTAAGAGTAGCCTAACCCTTAAATACATCGCATCAGCTGTTCCAGAGAATGCATGCAAGCGCTTCCTCTGACCTCCAGCGCTTAGCAAGGCTGTCTCCGCGGTAACCAAACACAAGGTTTGTATTTGAGGGCTCGGAAGCCAGCGAGGCTCGTACAATTTCCTCTAACACTTGCAACACAATATAGAAGCCTTTGTTTTGTCTCTCTTACACCACAGCACTGTCAATGTGTACACATGCATTTGAGGTGATTGTTATTAATGGAGCTAATCAGTGATAATCGCAAGGACAATTAGCTTTCTCCGTCTCTCTGACACTTGATACCAAATGTATCATTCTAACAGAGATGCAGTGATAGCTAATTTGACTTTTTGGTCACGATTAAGCTAACTGCTAGAGTAAAAACACAGACCTGGTGTGTCTCATACGATGTGTGAAACGATATGGTGTGCTCAATGAGCATGTTGATATCAACGAGCTGTTCTTCTTCTTACCAGTAGGGGCGCAGCAGCAGTTTTTGAATGCGCTAAAATTGAGCGAGGTCAATATGGCGTGACTCAGGGAGCAACTGGGGTGACCGGGAGCAGCTGAGCACTTTTTAGAAGTTGGCATACACATGTTCTAATGAATAGCATCTTATTCAGCCCAGACGGTTTCTCAGGCTGCGTTCCTTCCCACTTGAAATCAATTTAATGCTTGATTTAATCAACTTAATCTAGTCACAGACACTGTGTGTGTGTGTTTGTGTACTGTGAAATTGCCTGCATTGCACTGGTAGTCTGATTTAAGCATAAGGTAACACTGAAAACAGTACTATTGTTGTATTTAAGTTTTCTTTTTGATACACCATGTAAAACAAATACCATATAATGTTTTCTGATATCTTTTCATCTGTTTTCATATCTACAGTGCAAGTCTAGGTTTTGGCTAGACTGGATATATTCATATAATCCCATTCAAATTTGAAGACAGCTATTGCTTTGCTACATACAGTGTAGGTTTCAAAATCTATAGCCTTCATTTTTAACTTAAATAACTGATAAACTGTAGGCCTGGTGTAAATCTCTGTCAGGTATAGGTATATCACCTAACATTATGTTGCCTCTCTAAATATGTCCCCAAGAGAGGACGTCTGTGCAGAAAAATGTCTACAACCAAGTACTGGATGCTGTATACTATACAATGCACTATAAGGATTTTAGAGCCTGAGTTTATTTACTCTAACAAAATATTATGGATTTTAACCCTCCAATAAACACCAATCTGTTTATCATGTATAGGACTAATCATTCCTATTTGTACTCTGATTAGCATATTAATCAGAGTATTACAGCTCCATGTTATCTTGGGTCTGAGAATAATTGCCTTCACCTCTAGTATATCCCATTTGTTGGCCTCTCATCTTTTCCTATCGACCTTCCGTGGAGATTAAATAAAAAATGTAATCTTCTCGCTCATAGACCATAGAACCGCATTTCAAAGCATGCATATACATGAAGAAACACATCATTTGGACCGATGAGTCATGTGTAAGGATGTGATTTGAGGGAGAAACCCAAATATAACAAGAGTTTTAGGTTACTTCTCTGTGAAAAGCATGCCAATTGACTTGCAATATGTGCTCTGACCACTGTGGTCGATCAATCAAAGAATACAGAATCAAAGAAGAGGCTTCTAGCCGTCCTCAAATGTTGACAACAGATCCACATGCATAGTCTATTTGGTCTTACGAAACTGCATTTCTAGGTTATAGAATGGTGACATAACCGACATTTCTGGGAAACATCTTTGGCTGTGCTCTGGGAAAACCAAACAGGTCAGTCCAAAGTGTGTCTTTTCAAATCATCGCTCAATACAATTATTTAAAAAAGGAATTTAGGGAGTTAATGTTTGTTTTACTGACCTCAAAACAGGGTACAGGATTTTGTAATACAACATCCCTGAAACTGGGATGAAGTGTATTTTTTAAAAGAAACAGGCCCCTTGGATTTAAATGAGTCCTTTTAGACTTAAACTGAATTAAGATATCACTGGAGATAAAACAAAAGACTAAAACACATTGAAAGCTTTCATTTACTATAGGTAATTCAGACAATACAACATGTTTGGTCTAAATCTAAAATAGCTCACTTGTTTTGGAAATACAGTATGATGTTGCCTGGTAAAGTAAGTTTTCTACTTGGAGAAACACTAGTTTTTTCAACTGGATAAGCAAATTTCCATCGGATCACTTAAAAAACTCTCCAGTTTAAAACCATGCAGGGCTCTTTGCATTACAAAAGGTCACTGGGTTTGTTTTCAGGATATGAATTAGAAACGATGACATCAGCCTGTGATTTCAACTAAAGCAAACAAACACACGTCACACTACTCCTTCATAGGGTGTGTGGTCGCACACAATCTCATGCCGTTCTACTAATAATATTGTGTAAACCGAGTATATATGTGCTGCTGCATAGAGGCAGTATGCAGACTAGTACTTGTTACAAAGTTAAGGAAATGTGCACCATAAACAAACTCTTACTAAAGATTTCTATGTAATAATGTACAGTATATTGTTATTTTTGTCTCATGCTGGATTAAGTGAATGAAATTAGCAAGCATGGATGACAACTTAAAACATAAATATTTTGGCAAACTTTAATATTCATAAAAGAAGACAATGTAAACCAGACGCAAGGCGTGAAGATTATGAAGTATAAAACATGAATACATCAGTGTGAATAGTCAAGCTACATGGTAGAGTTGCCATCGAGTATAACACAGTAACGGCACATAAATTAAAACCTGGAGTAAATGTCAGATTGTGACAAACGTTCCCCCCCCCTCGTGCAGGTAAGTTTTTGTTTGGACTCAAACCAAGCTATGCAAACCAACCAGTAAAAAAAACAGTCAAAACAAACCACAATAGTCTTTTGCTATCTAAAACAGGCATTAAAGTGTGTCAGGGTTTTCATTTAACCAATGTCAAGACACGAAGGGTAGGAACATGGGTAGTGTAATATGTATTGGATCTAATGGGGGTGGGGATTCAGCACATGATGGGATGAAGGGCTTCTGGAGGCAGTCAGTTATAGGCATTACTTACTGTAATGTGTGCCGGCCTTTGGATTGGGGTGGAGGTGGGTTTTATCATGATACTACTTGTGACTTTACTGTTGCCCTTGGCACTGGGGGCGCTTCCGTTGGCCGGCATGTGAGTTCTCTGCTCCTGAGGGCCAGGCGCATGGCACGGTGCCAGAGCCGTTGTGCTGTTGCCGGTGGTGGTGTGGATGAACGTGCCCCCCAGGTGGATGTGGATCTTGTTGTCCTCTGTGGTGATGACACTTGGCCCCGAGCTGTTGGACCTCTGGACCTGCCAGCCGCTCTGCCGGTCCGGTGTGACCCGGAAGACCGCGTGGCTCCCCACCACCTCCACCGACTCTGAGGAGAGGGAGCTCCGATCGGGGACGCCTGTTGTGCTCACCGACACCATCTGCATTGGGGACATGGCTCGGTCCGGCGTGGCCGAGTCGGGGGAGTCCGGGGCCGTCGTTCTGGCGTAGGTTGCCACAGCAAAAGGCGAGATGGATCGGTCGGGGGTACTGGGTCCGTCGGACAATGGGGAGCCTTTGCATATGATGGTAGGGGAAATGGATTTGGCCGTCGGGGAAAGGGACGCGTTCTGGATGATGGTGATTCTCTGTTTGGGCGGGCCTCCGCTTGTAGGGATGATGGCCGTGCTGGTGTAGGACGGGAGGTTCTCCGAGGTGGGGCTGGTGATCTCCAGCATGGCTGTGTTGTGCCCATGGTCTGGGGTGACTTTAATGTGCAGCGGCTGGCCCGGGTTGTGGGTGAGCACCACGTCTTGAACGTGGTTGGAGTTGTGGCGTGGTGGTTGCACCTTGCCGTTGACTGTGCGGGGGGGGCTCTCTTTGGCCACGAGGAAGGGAACGCGGGCTCTCCTCATGTTGTTGTTGAGGTTGTTGACATCGTTGATCAGGGAGGAAGGGCCGCACTTGGAGATTGGCAGCTCCTCGTCCTCAGGTTCGCTCCCGTCGTACAGCTTCCCGTTGAACACCGCCCGCTCCAGCGGAGCCATGCTCCTGCAGGCCGTCGACATGAGGAGGAGGTCAGTGGGTTCCGTCTGGACCTCCTTGGTGGCATTGTGCAGGTCCGAAAAGCGCCTCCCATTCATGCCGGGACGGAGGCTCTTGCTGAAGCGCCTGTACCGCTCCAGCTCCCGGGTCAGGGTCTCCATTTCTCGGGCTAGTTCTTTGTTGCGGACCTCCTGCTGGGTGAGCTTCCGTTGCAGGGTAGAGTGGTCGGTTTTCACCCGGCAGATGGACTCCTCCGTGCCCATGTACTCGTGGATCTTCTCCTTCAGTGCTGCCACCTCTCGGCTCAGATGACTGGACTTGGCCTCCTCGTCCTTCAAGCGCTTGTAAAGAACTTGCTCTTGGCTGCACTCTCTCTTTTCAACCAGTTGGTACTTGGAGAGTTCCTTCCGGGAGAGTTCCAGCTCTTCCATCAAGGCGTTCGCCCTCTGCCGTTCGGTGGAGAGTCTCTTCTCCAACGACTCAAACTCTTCGGTCTTGAGTGGGTCTCCTTCCGCCACCTTCATGTCCTTCAATTTGCGCCTGAGGCGCTCGACCTCCTGCGTCAGATCCTTGACCTTGTTGTCTTCCTGCTGGAAGCGGTTAGCGACCGGCGTGTCGACGATGTGCTCCTCTTTAGCTTTGCTCCTCAGGTATTCCCTCTCCACGGTCTCCAGTGACTGCAACCGCTTTTTCATCATGCTGACTTTAGACTCTAGATCCATGCACCGCTCTTCCTCTGCCTTTAGCTTGGCCTTTAGCTCGTCTCTGTCCTTTGTCGCGTTGCACATTTTGTCCTCCAGCTCTGCCTTCGAACGCAGCGCCTTCTTGCTCTCTTCGATAAGCTTCTCTGTGACTGTCGTCACTTTGTCCTGCTCGGCCTGCAGTCTGCCGGTGCTGTTGTGCACCTTGTTTTCCATCTGTTTAAGCTTCTCAGCTGTTGCCTTCCTCTCGTCCACCAGCATGACGGTCAGTGTCTTTAGCTTGGCAAGGTCTTCCTTCAAAGTCAGCTCCGTCTTAGCCAGCTGACTCTCAGCGCCCTCTAGGTCACTGACTTTGCCCTTCAAGGCGTCCAGCTCACTGGACAGAACCTTGGACACCGCCCTCTCTTTCTCCAGGTTGCTCATGAGGGAGTTGCACTCCTGCTTGCTCTTCCCAAACGTATCCTCCAGCTTTTCCAGGTCCATTATCCTGTGGTTGAGTTTTTCCACCTCTGCTTTCAGACTCCGGCTTTGGCCGGCCTCCTTCTCAAGCTTCCTGTTGAGGTCCCGGCACTGGTCCTCCATGCGGATCAGCTCCTCGTCCTTGCCCTCCATATCCAGCACCCGTTTGCGGAGCTCCTCCACCTCGGTCATGAGGCCAGAGCTCCCGCACTCCCCGCGGCCTATCTTGTCCCGGAGCTCCTGCAGCTCCTCCTCAGCCCTGCGCAGCGTCTTGTTGGTTTCCCCCAGCTCGTCCAGCTGCCTGCTCAACGCCGACAGCTTTTGCCGCAGCTGCCTGCTCTGGGCGTCCTCGCCGGCCAGTTTGGCCGTCATGGCGTCCAGCTCCTGGTGGTGCCGCGAGGCCTGGTTGCGCAGCTCGGCCTCAAGGCGAAAGACCTTTTGCTCTTCCTCGCGTAGGCGGGCACTGGCCGCGCTCACTTCCTCCCGGGCCTGCTGGGCACTGGAGCTCAGCTCCTGCGCCTTGGCCGTCTGCTGGCTCAGCTGGAGGGCAAGGCGCTGCTGCTCGTCCACGACCATCAACGCGAACGACTTGAGTTTGGTCAGCTCCTCCTTCAGAGCCGAGACCTTCTGGTTGCTCTCGTCCTCCTTTCTCTCCTGGTAGGCCTTCTCCTGGTCGATTAGCAGCTTCAACCTGCCGGATGAGGACAAAAAGATGTTTAAGTTGCAATGCCGTGAAAATACATACACATTATTGCGCTCTTTGCGTTATATGAATGCAAACAGCGTGGGTTGGAAACTTAAAGGTGACATCTATCAATCTTTTATGTAGTGCTCAGCTTGAGCCAGGCAGCTTTGTAGGGGGAGGAGTAGAGGGGAATGTCAACCGCTCTTCGCCCAGGTATGGCTGCTCTGAGGTCACAGGGGCAATTCCAGACACAATACGAGTAACGTTTGACTGGTTATGCTATGTTATGGTATGTTATAATGAATGTGAGTGCAATTCGATAAAATAGGCCCTTTTACAGGACTCTACCCCCTCATTGTCATTTCCCGTTGGGCCCGTTTCTGCAAGAACTAACACACTATAAACACTTAAGATTTTATGTAATGGAAAACACATCACAGAAATCTCCTTTTTTTTTTTACTCTAAGGCCTGCGACTGAATCTTCGTCAGTTACCATTTAAAGACTGTATTCCCTCTTCTGCCAATTCGTCCCTAAATGGTTTTGAAACCATAGTACTGTTGTACGCAGAGGACCACTTGCGCACGCTGAATGTCAAAAACTTTGTTGCGGTATAACGTCTGTAATAAAACAATGACTTAGACAGGAAAGACGTAGACAACACATACATACTACGGTATAAATACATCCTGCGTCTAATAACAGAACACTAGAACACCCAAGGGGATGTAGACGTGTTACGGATTACTCATTCCAACAAACGCCATTCCTGGGATTGGGGGCGAAAAATGATCGGAAAAGCCGTTTGTGTGCTCAAATAATGCTGCAGTGTGCTGCAGTGGTGGTGCGCTTAGTTACAGCGTGTAGCTGGGGGGCGTCTGGCTCATGCATACGGTGTATCACCCAGCAGCAGGCTGAGAGGATGTTATGGCAGCTGCCATAACATCTCCATGGAATGGAACTATCTATTAATTAAGGACCTCCTCTACTAGCGGTCCCTCTGTCCTTACCCTCCGTATACTGTATCAGGGAGGGTGATGAAATATTAAAACCGCTGCTCATTCTTCAGCATTTTATTAGAGAAATATACTGGAAGTATAAATGGTTCAACACAAATATTAAAATGACATACATATCTTGCATGGAAATAAAACATCTAAATATATGAACAGTACAAATCAGAGAAACTGCTGCAATGGTCTTTTAGTTCTTTCCACACACGCACATGCACACGCATTTTATTAATACTTAAATTTGAGTTCCCCTGGTTACAATGACCTCTCTATCTCTGTAAGAGCACACAGTTGCAGGGTGGGTCACTCTGAAGAGAAGGAGTTCCTAAATAAGCGATTAGTCCATTACAGCTCTATGTAGTAAACGTAAAGCCTACATTACTGCCACTGTGTTTCATGATAGCATGTTATGCATGTGTTATGTACTGTATGTATGTACATGTTAGATCCTTCATTAATGTATATGCTGTACACACAAATCTGAGTTTGTGTGAATTTATCTAATTCTTCAGGTTTCATGTTCCGTTCCATTAAAATATATGCTCACCATTTTGCTTAACAATAGTGTCATTGTGAGGCTGCATGCTGTCAGCACTGAAGGTTGTTCAAGATATATGTTCTCCCAAAAGTCATGTCCGTGTTAAGGGCGCTTTGTGTTGAAAACTATCTAAAACCTTTGCAAGAATGATATGTGTAATGTGAAACACTGTTGCAGAGTGAAAGACCTTTGAGAGAGGTTTACGTCGCAAATGTAGTTTATCCGCTTGTAATCACTGTTGACCTAATCTGTTATCAAAAGTCCCCGCTGTTTTTCTAGTGATGTCATTGAGGCAGAATAGAATGACAAATGAACCCTGGACTTGAGCGTGACCAGTGTATCTGCCTTGTTCCCCGTTAGAGAACACACAGCAGCAGTAATGGATACAGACCACATGTAAGGGACTTTTAC
The DNA here is from genome assembly GCA_025434125.1 of Chologaster cornuta. NCBI lineage: Eukaryota > Metazoa > Chordata > Actinopteri > Percopsiformes > Amblyopsidae > Chologaster > Chologaster cornuta. The sequence continues at coordinate 12,570 of JAODVN010108181.1, forward strand.
ATTAACAGAGGGTAGTCCTATGAGAGGAAATTACATAAACTCTATGCCCGCACATGTAATCACTTGACATAACAGTTAATCACCCAAGCCCCCATAGGGAACTGTAATTTTGTGGTGACTTCCCATATACTGTATGGGATTAGATCAAACATTTGTCCAGACACAAGAGATATATATATATATATATATATATATATTTAGAACATAAAACATATACAAATGAATACTAATACAAAACAATACAAACTAAAATGTACATAGTGTTAAACAACACTATAAATATACTAAATACACTACTTGTAATGCCCTTTCAAAGAAAGTCAGTAGACGTACCGTAGACATAACCTTGGCCAATACAAGTTAACACTGTTGCAATGCATCCGTTGAGTTGCTAGTTAGTTAGTCATAGTTAGTAAGATTATATGAAAATGTAAAATATGCCGTTCATTGGCCAAAGGGGGCAGAGAACAGTTAGGTCAGGACGCCAAAGGCAATGTGGCAAGAAAGAGGCATGTACCTCACAAGCATCCAAACCAAATGGCAATCACATGATCAGCGGACATAGTTCCACTTAACAGCAAGATTTCAGTTAGTCAAACCACTAATTCTACTTGGCTATTATACATTTACAACAATTAGGTTGTTTAGATACATACATATGGGAAATGATTCCTGGTTAATCATCAGCAAATAAAACCAAATCTTACTCACTTCCCCTTTAAATGTGTGCAGGCCCTGCTGGGATAATGATCTCATGGTGATCTTAATTACAAGACGGTGCTCGACTCCACACAGCAGCTCTTACGATTTTTGTAAAAATCGTCCATTTCAGGCCTCCCATCCCAGCTCCACCATGAAACGAACACACCACCACCAAGACCGCATAGGCTAAGGATGGAGAGGATCCGTTCCTATGACCTATACACCCTTCCGTGTACTATTGGGACCCAGGGCGATCTGCGGGTGTAGTGACGCACATGCTTGCAATGCATGCAAAAAGTAAGGGGTTCCGCTTTGTTACATGGAAATAGCATTTACTGGTCATATCAGGGGATTAGATCTGGTTTGCAACCTGTGTAAAGTTTCTCCAGTCCAGGTTGTTTCCAATGCCTCTCTGCTGAACGCTATATACATTTTATTAAATAATAACAGTTGTAAAAAGAAGCGTCCTGTAGGGAGCAGTCAGACGAGCTGGCGAGGGAATCTCGAGCAGCGCCAGAATCGGGCCTTTCCGGCAGGAGTGGCCCACCTTCTCCTTTATGTAACTTCAGCGAAGTGCTGGAGAACGCCGTCTCACCGTGGGGGGGGGGGGGGGGGGGGGGGGTCTGGAAGTGGTGTTACACGTTCCATATGTCAGCTGCTAGCTATATCGTTCCCCAACCACGCATGATTTCGCCGTGACCGCTCGTACCCGTGTATGTATCCCACACCCCGATATACAAAGGCTGACCACCTCCGCTGCAGCAAAACCGTTGTTGATGGGCTTGGTGTTTGAAGGGGTGGAGGATGGGAGTGATACAGTACATTGCATGGACTGTGTTTACAAGTCTGTGCAGACTAAATTATATGCCTTGGGAGTGCAATCAGCCTGTGTATAATATTGTAAGACATATTTATTACAATTCCCACTACTGACAATTGTGGCCAACAAAAAACTTGACTGCTGACAAAATGCTTACTTCTGGCTGTGAGTTTATTTTAAGTATATTGTACTTTGTACATGTCTCTGAAATGTTTATGTAGAATACAACATTTCATAGATGATTCTGAGTTTTGTTGTAGTTCATTGCTATGTCACAAGAGCAGGCTTTTATAGTCTTGTCAGATTTCATTACAGGCCAACAAACATTTGGATAAAATCCGGCAGAACAGATGATAGCAATCTATCATTACATAGCTTTAATTTGTCTGTCACTTTTTAAAAGGTGTCAACCTCCAAATGTAACTAGACAGAATGTGTCTTATTGATGTGCCACTACTCAGTAGCCTATCTGCTATAAAATGTTTATATACAATTATTTCTGCAGTACCCTCCACAACATTAGCACTATAAAGTACAACTGTCTACACAGAACAAGAACATCTAGGGAAATTTATGTAGATTGGATTGTACGATAGGTTCCCATTTCCTTCGTAATCATATCAGAGGACATCAGGACAAATTTTGTTTAGAGAAGTTCTCCCTGAACAATTACAATATTAAAATTTGTTTGGTATTTATTCCTGTTCTTTAACATTATCAAATCTAATGTATTAATGCTTCCTCCCTGAATTTATAAATTAATGTATTACTTATTATTAAGTAATAGTGTTTTTATACAACTGAAATGATTTGTGACAAAAAAATAATGAGCAACTTTTTGAATACAATAAAAAAAAAAGAGTTTATAGATAGTTTAGGTCACACCTTTAAAAAATCCCTGCAGTTAATGCTACAGCTAAAAATAATAACGTTTAAAAATATACATAATCTCCACACTCACCAAACAACCCTTCACAAGGATTCTCCCGACTCGACACACTGTATAATGAAGCTACACTGTCCTCAACGTGTGCAACACCTTCCCCGCTAAGTTCACCTTCAAGCGCGCGCTAAGCTTTCTAAACGTTCTGAGCAAGACACAGAGTGTGCTTACCTGAGCGCATGTCGGCCATGAGGTCCTATAATGAGGCTGTGAGCTAACAGACGCTCAACTCTGACTCTGGGAGTCTTCCCCCCCTGCTCCCTCAGTGTATGTGGACATTCCGCCAGTCGGTGCGCACGATAGGGGATGTGCTCAGAGCGTGCACACAGGCACTGGGGCATTACATCATCAGCATGCCCTTAAATGGAGCTTTGGATTGCAGCGGCTCGCCAACAAGAAAAAAGAAAAACGGGGTGTGTGTCCATGCTTGTGTGTGTGTGTAACAGAATTCATAAGAAAGTGTATGCGTGCTGGTGTGTGTGTGTGTGTGTGTGTGTGTGGTATGCACATTTTTCGTGAAGTGTACGGAAAGTGTAAATATCTGCGTACTTTTAAGTGTGTGTGTGTGTGTGTGTCTTGTGCATGTGCATTTCATTAGGGGATGCTTTACAGGGAGGAGAGGCGTTTCCTGACGCGTGTAACATGTGAAATATGTGGCGGCGGCCTGTCAATGTTCCAGCAACATGCCGCTAGGTGAACAGACAGAGGCACACAGTTTAAGTAAGAGCATTTCCTTTTGACGCCCGTCAGCTGAAGACTTTCATTCTGCGCAGGAGAGGGAGGGGAAAAAAAAAACGAGAAAAAGAAGGAAGGAAAAATCATCTTCTTGTCAGGTCAAGATGCTAATAAAGAAGTCCTGTCAAGCCCCAATGAAGACGTGTTATTGACACTGACGGAGCGGAACCAAAAAAAGATATGTAACAGATATCTGTGACCTGTAAGAAAGGGATACACACATACGGAGCATTATGTGGGCCGTGCAACTGAGAAAGATTGGCTTCTCCAGAGATGTTTGGTTAGCATTACTGTTTCGCTTCCATTCTGCACTAACAAGACTATTTCAGATACAACGTTGGAGGAGTTTTACTTTTACTATAGAATCATAAACAGAGGTGTTCATTTTCACGTCTAGACTGCCAGGGTGACCACGTCACATCTGAAGAAACTGATCCAATAAGGTTGATTGATAATTCTAAACGTTACGCGCTGGATGAATGGCAACTATAAATCAATTTTAGAATGTGTTTCTAACTTTACCATTAAGTATGATGGTTATATTACTTCACATTAACTATAGCAATATATGTTGCTTTACATTTTTATGTGAAACTATTACATGACGTGTCAATGCCAATAGAATATAATTTACGTATTGATAGTTCTACAGAATTATATTATACGTTTTGTAAACACCACTACAAAAACAATCTGGAGTTAGTTTTTCCCCACTATGGTTACAGGGTTCACTGCCATCCGCTGTACAAGCTCATATTGTCTTGAGGAACAGATTCAGTTTGTTCAAACAAATGGGCTCCTTGACATTTGAACAGAGTCACCAAACTGTGACACTTAGTCACGTCCGACTAAAATAAAAAAAGGGCCCTACAACAGAATGTGACACTTCCTGTGCACAATCCTTTTACTCCCTGGAAGCAGTCAGTGCTATTTGTCTTGTAGGCAGAATGCTAGGACAACAGTGTGCACAGGGACAATGCCTGGCCTTACAACAGTATTCAGTGGAAGACTATTGCATATCCATGTGTAATCACCGTCAGCATTCACAGTGTGTTAGGTAGGAGGCCATATTATGCTGACATAAAAGGTGTCACCTACACACTCCAGATTATATGTTAAAAAAACAACTATTAGAAAGTCGAACAGAAAGGCTTTAAGGAATGGGACCTGGGGTGGGTATGGGTAATGTTGAGGTTACTAAGTGTGGAAGTGGAATACTAGATTGTCCTCTGTCCTTCTCTCATTAACTTTCCGCTGTGTGACATTTCGATGATTTTGGAGGACTCACTTCCGGAATGAGTTCAGCACGGGGTCCGTGGGAACTCTGATTTGAGGACCAATCAAGTTATTTCACAATAAGCAGTACTGCAGTGCAGAGTCAAGAAGCTCCCCCCGCAACCCCTCAGAAACACACCATTTGTTCCTGGAACAAACAATTCGGTCATCCCAAATTAGACAGGTCTATTTCTAAATCTGGATATATATCCAGCGGCCGATGGACTGGAAACAGATGTCCGGGATCACACACATCCATACTGGCCACATAAACATGTTTATGCAATGTGGGGGGTGAGCCAAACACTTGTGTGGATGTGTGGAGATTCGAGGCCTCGGTTTGGACGCCTGGCGGTTCAATGTTCGGTGTGACGTTCAGTTTGACGCTCTGTCCTACGTTCGATTTGACGTTCGGCTCGCCTGGAGGAATGCTCAACCGTAAATGCCCGGGACATTCTGTTGTGTGTTCAACTGTCACAATTATGACAGTCAAAGCCGGAGGATCGATAGTCTGGGCGAGATAGTGCATTCACCATTCACGATTGACTTCCAGCCGAAAGGTCACAGATTTCATCCTTGCCATTGGCAAACATAGCGTACTTGCATCTAGACGCTAGTGACTGCAATCACTGTTAGCCTGACATCCTAAAGGCAGCATCTTTAAATAAATATACACTGTATATATACTGTATATACACACTCTATACTAGCTAGCTACTATAGCTGCATACAAAATATATGAGATGTACAAAATGTACCTTTTAGCTGAACCCTTCTCTAACAGCATTGATGATGATGATGATGATGATATCAAACCCTGCTCTAGAAACTGTATGCACGCATGTGCACACCCTATTGGCGTGATGTGAGCCACACTACGCCATGGTCGACAATCGGTTAAACCAACATTAAAACTAAACAAAAAGTAACTGATCTGACCGTACTGATCTTTTAAACTATATACGGTACCCTGCGTGGGTGTGTGTGTGTGTTTGTGTGAGCAGGCTGGTTGGCGGGACAGAACAGACCAAACCATCGTCACCGACAGAGCCAGTCTTGTCCTACACACTGCTGTGTGTGTGTGTGTGTGTCTGAAACCCTGCCTGGGGTCTGATTATCTGACATATATACATGACATCACTGGCTTGTAATCAAAGCCACATGCTTGTCTTACTCCCTGTCTCTCCCCCCCCACCCTGTCTCTCCTCCTCTCACTGAATTTCTTTCCCCTTCTTCTTTTGAACAACTGCACAATTGTTGTCTTTTTCTCACGTTTGTTTTTCATTTCCCGCATTCTTTGCACCGCTGATCTCCATTCCTGCGGCCAATAGTGACGCTTTGATGTGGACGTTGGCCGACCGCGTCAAGGCCGACGCCGGCTCTCGAGGCCACCCGAATTCAGCTCTCGCAGCCGCTTCTGCCTCGGGAAGCTTCTTGTCGCAGTTTAATGTCTGCATCCTGGATGCTGAGACGAGACGAATGCCGCCGGCAACATTATTTACGCTCGCTTTCTCTCTGTGTTACTGTGCACATTTCAAGACACATACACACACACACGTGCACACGCATCCAACATTTGACAAGATAATACCTGCTTCTGGTGTATCACTTAGAGAAACGCATGTACTCTTATTCTTGTGTTCTCTGCAGCACTCAACTATGTGTGAACGTCTTAACAGAATGCATATTTAAGTGCGGTGGTTACTTTTTGTCCTCGCTGTGGGAATGTTAGGAGTTCATTATTTTATTCTACAGTCTATCAGTTTTAACTATTCACATTTAACGTTGAGATCATGTACAAATAAACACTTATGAACACAAGAATGGCTACATGTATTTTGTATAATTAAAACCTTTCCACAACCATCAAAATTGTCAAAACACAAAAGAAAAAACTTTAAAGTTTTCATCACGAACGCCGAGATCTTTCGTAGTCCAAGGTTCATTTGAGGTTTCCATTCGAGCCCGATGTGCTAGTAGTTTCTTGAGCTCCGTTGGAACACACTTAGAACAAGACATCACCCAACGGAGTGATATCACCATTGAGTTATGGGCACAAAAAAAAAGAATAACACAAATAACTCATATAGGTCTTGACTTTAGGCTGGCACTGTGCACTGCGGACATGCTCGTAAAAGCGACTGCCTTTACTCGTCTCACACTACCGGTGGTTGTGCGTGTGCGAGTCTGTGTGGCTCTTCCCTACGACGGGCACAGCTGATAATGATTACACCCCCCCCTCTTTGATGTGCAACTGCAGTCGGATGTTTCAATAGCTGTTTTCACAGACCCGAGGCAACGCAACACCGCCAACAATTACGTGTGCTGAGAAAACCTGGCGCTGTGTGTCTAAACATAATGGGCCGTACACTAACGGACAGGTTAGCCTTTATACGCAACAACGCAGATTAAAGTGAGAATGGAAACTGATACATGATGCGTCTGTCTCAAGCCGCACTGTTGATCTCCACTGTTCTCATCGCGTTGTATCCACGGGCCTCAAATGGCATGTTGTGTACATGTCACGAGCTATGCGTGCCTGTACGCAAACGATCGATCGCCTCTTCGCGCCAACCGCCAGAGGGCCCTAAATCCCGCGCGGGAACAGCGCCGTGAGATGAATTGCAGCGTGAACTCAGAGACCAGCGGATGGAAATGCTTTCAGTAGTGACGTTTCATAGCATGGACGACGTGTTCCACTATCACTGCTAAGAGACTATACTGTGTCAGCACAGTAGCAGTCAACAGCAACACAGCTCTTTATGAAACCCCTTTATGGCGACTTAAACTTTAATATGGCAAAACTTCAGATGTGACCATTGCATTTTGAAGTGGCATTGGTGTTAACATTGGCTGTTAACAAATGGCGTTGTATAATCTGTGATGTAGGCATAGGTGACTGATCCTATAGGCCTATAGGCCTTCTGTCTTTTATCAGAAGGCTGTGATAGCTTGTAATCAGGACAGTTCCTTTTAAGGAGGATGCAGGATTTAAACAAGGCAATATCATCGCAATGTAGACCAGTAGCATGCTTAGCACTGAAGATATTTTTTTGTTATGCTAGTTAACGAGCTTCACAGGTCCAGTTTGAGAGCCGCTTTGAGAGCCGCTGAACTATAGCACAGGAACTTTAAGCCAGGCAGTGTGTCCAGCTGTCAGGTGAGCTGGGCGTATCTGCCTCCAGAGAGTCTTTGATGGGTTCCCGGAGGATTATCCCTGATCTCCAAAAGGCCCGTGTAGGCGTACAGCTAAGTCCCCTCTAATCAGAATCCAAGGAGGGTAACACAGCCTGGAACGTTCCATCGCGCCACTCTTTGTCTTTACAGTAGATGTACAATGTTTGTATGGGCCGCATTTATGTATTACCGCATCAATCACTTCATCTCTCTGCACTCGGCCATGAAATCCACTGTGCCGTCATAGAATAACATGGCCATTTCCTTTCTGAGAAACGACTGCACCCGCATAACATGTTCTGGCATTTTTTGTCAGTTAACGTGAAAGACAAAACGACATTGGGAGCTCGTGCTCAATTTCTTTGATGACACAGAGCAAGAAAACTATAGAACCTATGGACGTCAGAGTCAATACCAATAACACACAGCCTTTTACAAATGTATCCGAGTTATGATATAAATGTATTGTTAAGGCATAGACATTTCTTTGACTGTGCTAATTAAGGCAGGTTGAGGGATCATTCTAGAGGAATAGTCTTCATTTGAATATCATACAAATGAGAGAAATCTACATTAGTAACATTTTTAAGGAAGTAAAAATAAAACTGACACACGGAATAAAAAAAATGTTTCTCCCATTTTCTTAATCAGTCTTCCTTCCTTCTCTTTCCCTCATTCAATGTTCAGTTCGCGGCAACCGTCTTATCTGCGCCACGCTCTCTCACCATTTCCACGATGGTCGGCCAAATGCCTTCTCCTCTTTGTGTCTAACAGGAATGCAAATGACGGTGATTTAGGTGTAGGGCGTGACGCTGGAATTTACTTTTTAGCAGACGCAACCGCAATGTGCTGCGTGTGTGTTTGTGATCTGTTCCATTTCATTTTGGGCCTGTGTGTTAATTATTGCGTGTCATCCGCCATATATGTGTGTGTGTGTGTCTGCGTGTGGTGAAGCGTCTGGGCTGACATCACTCCCCTCCCAGGGTGCCGAGCGGCGGGCGAGGCGCGTCAGCGAGGCAGGGGGGGGGGGGGTGGTTTGGGAATCCTGGCCGCCGTCCTCTCCCATTGTCCCGAGGCTTCCTGTTCAGGCACGGTTCTTCCGCTGTCCCAGGGATTTGGCCCCGCGCCTCCGCCTGGCACGGGACGGTATGGAGACGCCTGTGGCCACACCTCCGGGTTGCGTTACGTATCTACCCCCCCCCCCCCTCCTATCTTTCACAGCGTGCGTTAGGGCGTTGTCAGCTTATGTCATCTAATGCTATAGTTCCCCTTCACACTAAAGCAGCCCATCCCCTGTGTTTATGATAATTGTATGGTGTTTGAAAAACGACAGGGAAGGGGGGGGGGGGGAGGATAAGCGTGTAAACACATTTCAATGTATTATTGGGGCAAAAAAACCAGGCCTCTGCCAGATGGAGTGATATGGTATTTATGGGGTGGTTTTAATGCTATCGTGATGGTGTAAGGATTCATATACATGGTTTGTTGAGATATTTTATAGATCTGACTGTGTGGCGTAATGTTGATGTTCCAGATCAACAAAAAATAAAAATAAACACACATCAATGCTGGTGTTAATACTGCCAAAGTCCTGTTTTGATCCAAATCAGCATTTAATGGGCTGAAAACAAAACAACACGTCGTATGCATAAAAAAAATCACCCCAGAACCTGGCCGGCTTTACATACATAGTACGCTCAAACAGTACGTCATTCAATTAAAATGTTAACGGTAATGTTAATAAGGGCTTCCCTATAAGCCCCTCCCCTCACTCAGCTCCTTGCTGCATTTTTCAAAAGTGGGTGGAGTCAGGCTCAGAGCTGGGGTGCAGTTACACTTTAATATAAATCTATTAAGTAGATGTAATTTCATCCTTTCCATCTGTCGTCGTTCAAGAAGTGTGTCGTATATAAACTCTATTGTACAGGTGTTTCGTGCATGCCTATCTGCTACAGTAGCGTCCTGACAACATCATGGGTAACAGAGAGCCAGGAAGAGCCATGTTAGCTTTAGCATGCAAGGCCCTTAATGTAGGAGATCAAAGGCGGGGCCACTGTACCGGAGAGATACCAGAGTGCACTTCAAGGCAGCGTGGATCCCTGGGATTTGATAATGAAAGGGACTAAACGCTGGATCTGATCCCGGCTGCACTCAGGGTGGGTGATGTCACTGTCTGTGCAGACTTGAGAAGTCTCACCTCGGTGACGGAGCGCAACAGATGGCCCCCGTCTGGATAGACTCCGGCAAAGCATTTTTAACATGAGATTTTCTTTATCCCACGGACTCATTGAGGATTTCGGAGCAGCGTGAACGTTTGTCAGACATTTTGTACGCTAACGGTTTTACCAAAGTGAAGTGAAATCAGAAATTACTCAAATGTGTGTTTTTCCATGCTTCTGTATCGTTTTGTAAAGCAAGTGCATTTCCTTTGCCCCCCTCCCAGTGTAGATTTAATAGTGGAACCACACACAGCATCTTACTGTTTGAAGAGCGGCCTTTTTGTGGCCGAGGCTCTTTGAGGCATGAGCTCAGATAATTACCCAGAAGGCCGTAAAACATTCATAGTCACAGCGAAGCCGACATGACAAGTTATGTGCTGTGTATAACTCGTTTGTTTCAAACCTTATTTGGAGAGAAAAAAAAACAGATGAATAACTACTGTAAACTGCAGCGATTAACCCGGAAAGGTGTCGTCCAGTCATGTTAGCCTCCAGTCAAACTCAGGCTGACTACGACTTTACAGTAATGTTTGTTTATCCAGGGATGGATCCAGCTGCTTGCTCAGTGCTGCGGCACTCACAGTTACAGTCATTTACACCTCACGGTTGACTTAAGTCATTGGCACTTTATGGTTCAAGTGCTTTGCCTGGGGGAACTACAGCATTTGTCGAGCAGGGAACGGAACTCTGACCTTACCAACCTTTAACCTTTAACCCTTTAAGAATCTCTGATATTTCAGCCTGAGGCAAGCTCACTGTACAATATGCTACTATGCTACTGTTGAAATATACATAAACAAATAACAAAACTATTCGAAATGTGTGCCAAAGCTCGGAAGAGCAAACAATGGAATACTCTCCTATTATCTAGCTTTGAGGGTGCATGCCTGCATTATTTTGGAGCAGGCATAAAACAGCCTGTAATATATGCCTTCTTAAAACGTGGGTGCTTACGGAATGAGCTCATGCTATACTTAACGTTAAATTAGAGAGATCCAAGCATAGCATTTATTCGCAATTTTGTTCCCTCTGCGCCTGTTCCGTGGCTAACCCACAGATGCATCCTCCTCCTGCACACTTTATTGGCTCCGAATCGCCGCATGGTGTCATGCAGACTGGAGGTAACGTGGGGGAAACAGTGTTGGTTGCTGTTCTCTACGTCGACCAGTGAGGAACTGCAATAATGTCTGACCCGGAGCGCTGACCTCTCTAGGAGACACTTCTCTAGCTTCACTGCGAGGTAGAGACAGTAGGGAGATTGTATATCGCTGTCAGAGATGACCAGTCATGCCTGTCCTGCAACTATTCAGATCAGCAGATCAAAGAGAACAGACGAAAGACTATTAAATATGAATTATGGTCATACTCATATCATACTCATGTCGTATCATTAGTCACTAGTCTCCACAAGCTGAATATAACTGCTAAAATGATCTTATCATCCTCAGTTATATATTATATAAAGGTACTGTATATCAACAAGACAATTGAGATACCGGCCCTGCTCCTATTTGTTCAGTGTAGTATTAGTAGTGAACTCTGTATGCCATCATATGTGCTATTATCAGGGTGAGGAATGTGTAAGATGACAAACTGATACATTGACAGCTCTAAGCGCATACAGTACAACTACAAAATACTGTACATTACCATTATGTGGGAGATAATGAGCCATGAAAAGAGATTCTTGGAAGCCTCTAGATCAGTTTTGGAATGCGGCAGGGTGGCTGGTTTTTGTTTAGTTGCTATAATTGCTCCCAAAAGCTTTGTCTGCTTTTTGTTATTGATTTACTGGCTAACGGAACCTTTGGGCCCGTCACAATGTTTGCAGGCCTGGCACAGTTCTGTCCTGACCACCTAGCATTCTGCCATGAATGTGTAGAATTTGGTTTTATGCTAAGCCGTGCATATTATTGAGACTTAAAATAAATTTCGACCATGTTTGTGCAGAGACTTGGTGGCCTTATAAGAAAGCTGAAACATCTGAACGCGGGAGGCATATTCCTTAATTTTAAGGAAAACTATTTTGTGCTGCATAGCTCACCAACACACAATTAAGTATTGTTAGTTTCACTGAAAAGCCTGGAAAGGGCAAAAGGTGTATTTCAAAACAGCATTTACTTCCATACGCAAACAGAGAAATAAAAGAATGCCAACCAAAATGTGGCCTTGCAGAATTACAGGAAAATGTTCTCATCAATCATCCCCAACACCTTGCACTAAAACCCAGCCAGGGAACATGGGGAAATAAATCTGAGGCCACGGCTGTGGCTCCTATTTCCTGGCTTTTCAAGGGTCTTGTCAAAGCCCAGGGTGTATTGGGAGAGAGTGGTCTCCCTGACAGGTCTCTATTGTGCACTGCCAACTAGCCAAACCTTAGCCAAACCCTGAAGTTTTACATTTTTGGTCTTTATATTGCAGGGTGACATCCGACCCCTGTAGACTCAGCGGGTTATTGTGGAGCTGTGGAACATGACCTTCACAAGTGACCTTCAACTCCTAACCGCGCCTTCTCGCTCTGCTTGTCTTTTTCATTAGTGCTCGGTATGATTTACGACACAAGAAAGGAGACGCTACCATACGTACGGGAAGGGGTTGTCGAATGATAGGGTGTGAAGAAAAACAAACCAGTGTTGCTTTGGCGCAAAAAAAGATCTGCATTTAGCTGTGACAAGTAAACATGTTTGTTCCATGGCATTCTGTTAGACGTTGTCACGGAAAAGTAAATTGACCCAATAAACGCTGACAATTAAACCGCAATCACCTCGTAATTAGTTGCTTCCCTAACACCACAGCAAAAGTTACAAGAGCTAATACTCGATCTCACACTAACCCCGTTACATTTCTGCGCCAGTTACTCTTTACCACATTGCCGTCCGCTGAGGTTCTGAGGTTCATAAATGCCTACTGGCTCAATAAAACTAGTCTAGTCACCAGAACCATTGTATTTAATGGAAGTGTGATTATCTTTACATACACGGTAATACCAGCAGGCTGCAAAAGCCAGCCTGTTTTGGGCATCATATAGGCCTATCATCTAGATCTGCAACTGACAATTTTCTGAATTTATGTATTATATATTATTATTACATGTGATTAATATACTATAAAAGGGTAATAGTAATGTTAAAGTACATATTTATATATAACATCTCAAATGTTAATAATGTCATGTCAAACATAATTTCAGATTTTATGTACAGTATAGATATGTATGATAAAAACTGTCATTTTGGTCAAAATAATCAATCCTTGTTCATCTATTTAAATACACCTGGATCTTTGTTATGATACATACGTAATACATTGAGGCTAATATCCCCTGCATTTCCTCAACAGCTTATTACATAATTAACAGGTTGTACTGTATAATGAAAGTTAAACATGAAACAATTCTGATTATTTTCAGAAAAACTAAGTAGGGCTCAAACGCAAATGTGGCCACATTCACATACTTTTTCCTGTTTGAACAATGTGGCCACCAGAGAATACATTTAGCACAAAAAATACATTTCAGCTAGTACGTCCGGCCGGGTTCTGTTCTGCCTCTATATTTCACTCACTATTTCGACACCGTTTTGGCTGCAAAGTTGGCTTGGGATCACTGTTGTTCAGACCTGACAGCTGCCAGCTACAAGGACGTAATGTCCGCGAGTTCTCACCATCGCTTCCTTTTAGCCTGACAATGCGGTGTGTGTGTGTGTGTGTGTGTGTGTGTGCGCACCTCTATTTTCCAGGCTTTGCCAGGCCCGTAACTCAAGGCGTTGTCTGCCGTGGGGACAAACGTGGGAAGCAGGTGAGTGAGGAAACAAACCTGGCCTAAGTGGCTGGTACTGTAAACCTGAGATTACATGCCTGCGTTTGGCTGCTGGCCCGTAGCTAATCGGAGTCTCGCCAGCCTCGGCCGTACTTTAGGCAGCCTTGGTCGTAGAAACGTCCTTCTGACTGAACATCAACTGTATTTTTCTTCCTCATCCCGCCCTGTTCACTAACACTGTCACTATTTCCTTACACAGATATAATGGAAGACCGATCATACGTCACTCACGTGGAGCCTTCATAATCACCACCGTGATAATTTGTCAACGTCTATTTAGTTGTCCAATTGTCTGTTTTATGGCATTTTAAAGTGCAGACAGCGGGTGAAGGTTACAAACTCACAGTGATGCATTTAACTGACAGCTGACAGTTGACAGTTGACGCTGTACTTATTTCTCATTAGCCACAAGCTGCAGTCAGGACTGCAATAAACCCTGGTTGTGTGTCTATAGGTCACATAGGCTTTGCCTTTTCTCCTTTTGACAACCACTTCCTGGTCCCTCTGACCGAGAGACGCTGTTAAGTCTGATGACTTTAAGTACCTCAGCACTGAGGTATGGCTCGAAGAGAACTTAGTTCACATTACTCATGGGTGCTTGGACAGATAAATATTTGTCTTATTGACAAAGAAATGGAGGCTGATTATGCTAAAGCGGTATCCGCATGTTTTTCTTGAATCTTGTTCCAGGTCCAAAAAATGAATTTACAATGACCTTTGTTGTTATTAGAACACAAATTAACAATCGTCTGGTTTTCTGAGCCCATACGGTAAGAGAACCAGCTTGACCAACAGTTCCTACATGAAAACAGCGTTGTCCCAATAGCAGCGATATATTACATGGTAGTGCTGACAGCTGTAATAGTCACATAATTAGGGCCATAAGAGATGGAGTTTCATGGTGATATCACAGGATAAATCTATGCTTTCCTGGCTTTGAGAAACAGCCGTGCGCACTGTACAGCCATAGACATAACATACGGAACAGTAGCATGCATTATGTTCTATTTTAGGGTCGGGCCATTACCAAATATACCAAAAAAGGCTGGGAAGCAGCGTTGGGTCATGTGGTTGCTGAGGTCTGATCTCTACATTCTGTCAGTGGGATGTAATCACATTACAACATACAATAGCAGCCCCCCCCTCAGTCCATTCAAACACCCAAATGGAGTGTGTTCAAACGCCAACACAGGCACCATGTGCTAATACACAGGTACAGTAAAGGGTTGGTCAAAGATTAACAGTATGCAATGCTAATTATTTACTTATCTGTACCTGAACTGCCCTGTTAAGCAAGAGGCCTAACAACAATGTATTCCTATGTAAGCTATAAACCATTCAAAGAAACCAAGTCCAATGATTCTGTGCTGCATTTGGAGAGGAGCCAGAGTTTGACGCTGAAGCATGTCATGTGTGTTTGGAGGCCGTTGATGAATGTGTCACATAGGTGCGATATGAAACCTCAACATGGGTGCATAGCAACATAGCATGAAAGCATCGGACTGCAAACACTGGAATAACGTCATGTACTAGCCAGCTGAAAGAATTCCTCCCTTTTCCTTAAAAGGAACCATCTGAATCAGTACCTAAAACAAAATAATGACCTGTGTTTTGCATCATCTTTATTTCTGTCTGCTGTAAAGATGCCATTTAAAAAATAAAAATAAACATCTCATGGCCTTTAAAGATACACTATCGGCAAAATTCCAGTTGTATGGTAAGTTGTGATGTCTAAAAGGGGCCTTAACAATCTTAAAGTATTTCCAAGACTAATTTAACCTAAGGTATGACATCATTTCTGGATTGTAACCAATCATCTCCGGGATAACTTCTCACTCCGGTAGCCTATCAAGTTAAGGCAAGTAAAAAAAAACACTAAATAAAACAGATTGTTCATCTGAAAGGGGGAAACGTCTGTTCAGGACGACAGTTAGCCATTTTTATTTTATGGGGCCTTTCAAATGCAGCCACCTACAGAATTAACTGCATTTCCCGCATAATTCTAATATCTCACATCTCATAAATCTACCCAGTCTGTCATATCACGTTTTGCCCTTTAAAGAGGAATGTTTAGAGCTTTTTTTTCCCCCAGGAGGAATACAGGTGTGCACATCCTCCGCATCATGAAAGAAGAAACTGCCTTTGGCAGAGCGTGCAGTATTCATATTTGTCAGTTAACAGCTAGTCAATGTGTAAAACTCAGGCCTCTTCAGAAAGCATCTTTGTCTACTGAGTGTAGACAGCCCACTCACGCACGTAGCGAAACGTGGACACGTACACTCGCAACACATGGCTGCATTTGGAGAAAACAATAGAAAACCTTTATTTAAAGAAAACATTTATAAAAACCTGACCGTACAAACAACAAGCATTAAATAACGACGGGCTCAAGATTGTAAAGCACAAAAAACATTGTGCTGTTCTGTCTCAGAGAGGGTCAGGCATGGTTAATAACCATCAATGGCGATGACTCCATTGCCAAAGAATGTTCTAGATGGGCTTCACGTGGGTGATGTCACCTCCTGAAATAAACAACATATTGAGTTCCCTGTAAACCACGGCTAGGCAGGTAAAACAGTGACCTGGTGTCAAGTTACCTGCTACTGTGCATATTTTCTGTGTTGCTGCTTTATGACAACACTGGTGGTGTCGGTGGATTGCGTCACCACATTCAACCCTTCTGGGGCTCATTTTCCACTTCACGGTTTTTGCTGCTATAACTGGCTGTAGGAATCTCATAAGTGCAGAGGCTCAGTTACGACTTTTTATTAACTAAGGCCTTTAAGCCTCATTATGGCCTAATAACTTCACCGCAATCATGAAAAGACGGATGAAACATGTCATTTATAACACACGCATCTAATGTTAAATGAGTCAAACCAGTGTGGGTTTTCGACTCCAGCCGGCCAGTGGCATAAGGTCGCAGAGGGTTTACGGGATCACGCGTCCAATACTGGTTCAGTCCGACCCCACCGAGGAATCCCAGCTAGCAGGGCTTTTAAAGTGTCTCTCGCTGGGTTACGTTATGCATGAAGCGGATGTGGAAGGCCATAAAATGCACTCCTTGCCCTTAAGTTCCCTGCAAAAGAACAAAGGGGAGAAAAGCGCCTGCCCTTACGTATCAGTATGCAGCGTGTGTGTGTGTGTGTGCGTGTGTGTGTGTGTGTTTCGGCACTGAAGTCATATACTGTAGAAGTCATGAAGCAACATCTGTTGTTCGTTACGACGACGCTCCTGCTCTCACACCCCTGCTGCTGCCATTGCCGCGGTAACCGGCGTTCCATGAGGTCATCCTTCCAGGACCCCTGCTCCATCGCCAATTAAGTAAGAAGGGGGGGGGGCTGCTTTAAGCGGGTGCTTTTAATATACAGTAACATTCCCTTTCACCTGGCTTGGATGTTTTTGCAGTGCAGTCAGAGAACGAGACGTGCTCTACAGCCAGATGGAGAGGTCAAAAGGTCAAAAAGCTAAACGTCAACAGGTGAGGTTGTTTTCTATATTAGAAAACAATGTGTTGTCTTGATGGAGAGAGAGAGAGAGAGAGAGAGAGAGAGAGAGAGAGAGAGGGGGGGGGAGAAAATGTTGTGCAT
>JAODVN010108182.1:0-24076 GCA_025434125.1 Chologaster cornuta
GTGTGTGTGTGTGTGTGTGTGTGTGTGTGTGTGTGTGTGTGTGTGTGTGTGTTAGTTGTAGATATCCCAGGGTCTGAGATGACTATTGGAGAAAATAGTTATAGTGGCTGGGAACAGACATAATGAGGAACAGAATGCGTGTTTTGAAGCCCTGCTAAGCTATCTAGAATAAAGTGAAATAGCCATGTCAGAGAAGGATGACAAGTGGAGAGAGAGAGAGAGAGAGAAAGAGATACAGAGCATCCCAATCTAACAGGAATTTTAGCCCCTCCTCTAAACCTTCACTGTCTCAACTTCTGCATGCAAAGAACGATGAACAGGGAGAGAGAGAGAGAGAGAGAGAGAGAGAGAGAGAGAGAGAGCAGAAGAGATTAGCTTTATAGAGCGGAATAAATCAAATGAGCAAAGTCAAGAGGTTTTCCTACAACAGGCGGAGGAAGGTATCTGTCACAGCGTTCTAAGCCACAGATGCTTGGCTACTACCCACTCCTCTGTCTGGCCACGGCATGCACCGACGTCATCAGCGATAAGTGAAATAACAGGCAACACGGTGCACATTTCTGCAGCAACCTAGGTACAGTGTGCGATTCAAAAACAATGGCACCATTGACCTTTCCCAAGCCCCGCCCCTTTCACTTGTCCTACCTAGTTACTGTAACTAGGTATTGCGCAAAAAAAAAAAAACCTTATTACAGAAAAACAGACAGTTGACGGAAGGTTCAGTCAGATTCGGTTATTGGAGGACATTTAGAAAGGGGCGGGGCTTGGGCTAGGTCATTGTTCCGTTGGGAAGCCAGCTTCCTCGCATTCAGTGCATTCCTGAGGTCATTACCCGCGTGGTGCTATACCACCTCAAGCCAACGCCTGGTTATCGGGGAGACGTAGTGTTCTTGGGGGTGACGCACTTGGGAGTCTGGCTCCACAGTGACAGCTACATAATTAGCGGTGTGGATGACATCAAAGTGCTCCTGCTAAATGGAGCGGAGCAGCTGTGATGAACCCTGCACCTTTAGCCAAACACATGGTCTAACTGCTGAGAGAAGGGTGGGTGGGTCGGTATTGTATCGCAACAAATCGTTGCTGACAGAGAGCGAGTGTACGCAATGGACCGGCGCTATCCGACAGAAGGTCAGACAGAATTCTGTATTTCTGACAGCGTTGCTCTTGGATACGTCAAGCCAATAACACGTGAGCAGAGGTGTGTGAGTGTGTCATTTCAACAGCACAAACCAACAGACAGAACTATTAATAATTCCTATTAGTCTTTTTATATATAGTATAGCGTATATGAGGATGTTTGGCCTCCGCAGAGAGAGCAAGGTAGACATAGAGGGCCCTCTCATTAATTAACGCTAGAAGGAATGCTGCTAAGAGCTTCTGGCTCTAGGTCACTGCTGTCCAGTTTCCAAGCTGCTCTCTCCCAAATCAGCAGTCGTGCATTAATTCAGCTACCCTTCATTTACGCCTCGTGCTTAACTGAAATTCACATCGGATTACCCTCTCGCCTTCGATTTGGACTTATAAAGTCACGCGTATACCAAAAGTGACATTTGTCCCAAACAGCACATCTGCTCAAAGTATCTCCACTGTGTGCAACAGTGCTGTATGAAGCTGTGGGCAGACGGGAGATGGAGATGAGAACAGCGCTTAAGAGAGCCAGCGCTGGGAGCACTGGAGTTTGGAAGGGCCATGTGCTCTGAGGAATTCACAACCCAAACAGCCATGTTTCTGTAAGGGCTGTGCAGTACGTCTAGTTGTACGTGTGTGTCCTGTCTGAAAGGTTCATGTGCACATTCCATTGTGAAGGTGAAGCATTGTACTGCTGATTTGATTTACTGTTTTTATAGATGCAGTAAATGCATCAGTTTCTTAGAGTAATTGTATTAAATTATTGTGATTTCAATATTGACCAAATACATGTATTATGATTATTATAATTCTTTTTCCATCATCAAGCAGCCCTATAACCAGGTTGACATGGATGTGTGTATCTATTCCACATGTATTTAGCATTCAAGGGAAAGTGGCCTGGAGATTGTGTAACCCAGTGTGTGTGCATGTGTATTCAACCTGTGTGGGCATGTAATGTGTGTTCAGAAGGAAGTGCGCAACACAGCTGGTTGCGTCGTGTGTGTGTGTGTGTGTGTGTGTGTGTGTGTGTGTGTGTGTGCGCATGTGTGAATGACGCGTGAGCGCTTGCATCTGTGCAATGTTGGGGCCTCCCACATCCATCAGCGTGGCACAGGCCCCGCCCACACACTCCTAGTTCAGCCCTTACACTGGAGGAATCGCGCCGTCAGCCATTAATGCCTCGCAGATGTTTTGGTGTTATTTTTTTTAAAGCGAGCGCGTCAATCGGCTGTAGCAGAGCCCGTTAACGAAGACCCCATCTGCGCGCCGACGTCAGCCAGCGTGTGCAGCCAATAACAGTAAGGCGCGGTCGGGCCGATTAAGGTGGCATTTACAGCTTGCGATGTGCGAGTTGTATCCCTCCGCCAAACCCTGTCAGTGACTAATCACCTCTGCAGAAACAGGTGTGTGCTGATTTGCTGAAAAAGTAATTCACAGATGAGACACCTTTGAGCTTGCTGGAGATCCGGTGTAAACCTGTGACGACATGTAAACATGTGGCACTTGAGACCCCCCACCCCCCCCACCCTGTTTGCACCACAACCATTGAACGCATGCACACAATACATGCACACACTTTGCAGCCAGGTGTTTCAATGGCGGGGATGGGGCCTGAATATGCCCGTGGCCTGGGCGGATTATGCTATCCCTTGGCTGGGGCTAGGGGGCTTTTCGTGGCAGACCCCCTTACTCCCGCGCTATGGGCGACAGCAAGGTTCTATGGGTACTGCGAGCATGCCACTGACGCCGAGGCACTGTTGGAATCGTCAACGTGTATTGTATTGCGGCTAATTACTGATGTTGGCAATTACGGCATTTTCAGCTAACTATTTACAGAACGCACTGTGTCTGGTGGACTACAAGCGCCGGCCATTGTATGAATGGTTAGATACATGTGCCTAAACAATATAACATTGGGCCATTATGAGATAATTACATCATAAAAATGGGCAGTGGCTTGTCGGCGCCGTTGTGCAATTTGTTTTTGAGAGAGCGGGTTTAATAAAGAGTTCAATAAGAACGAATAAAAAAAGAGCGATAAAAAATAAAATGCACACACAAACGCACAAGGACACAGTCACTCTCTCCGGCTCAATGTAAACTGTTGAAGCAATTTAAGGAAGCCTTGGCAGCCTTTTAATGGTCTGTCACAGTCTAACAGGTTTAGAGCGCTTACAATAGACCCAGGCACTAAGCCCGACAGCCTGAGCTTAATTGTTCAGAGCCTGCTTGCGTGCGTGCATGCATGCGTGCGTGTGTGCGTGCTAGCGTGCACTATTAGAGCCTTGCTGTGCCGGTGACTAAAACCATTGATTCTCATTATGAGGACAGATCCACTTCCACTGTGGTCAACGACGACAGGCACTTCCTGCCTGTCAGTCAGTCAGCCTGCCTGCCTGCCTGCCTGTCTGCCTGGAGACGGCAGGTGAGTAATATGGACGATATGCTATGATGAATATGGTGCCAAAATGTGGCTTCACGCATCACGTCACTTTAGAGGGAGGGGGGGAAATCAACAGCAAAGACAGAACATAAACAAGGAAGCACAGGTGGATAATCGTTTTCATTGCCTTTTTATTTGTTTTATGTGTATTGCTGTTATGTGTTATTTCAGTGAAATTAGCATTAGCATTTACTCGGGTATTTAAAATCCACTATGCCCAGAATAAAGGCATTAACAAGTTATATAATATAAAGTAAAGTTACACTTTAGCTCAATCTGATGTCTGGTAATACTATAACAAACCAAAGACAAAGCAAATAAAGCAGTTGTTCAATCCTTAATCCTCATCACATCACACACGAAAAAGGTGGCAGTGCCTAAAGAGCATTCCTAAATGGCTGAAATTTCCAAGCTCTGTGACCCAGAATTTGTTTGACAATCTTATTTTAATTAGGCCTTGAAGACACGACTCCTTCCAACTGCTATCCCCAGAGCTAAATTAATTACTGAGACAAAAGCCCATTCTCGCTCTTGGCTAAGATGAATCATTGCGGCATTTGGGGAATGAGCAACGCTCTCTATTTAAGGCCTGATGAAAGAGACTTAGGCGCTAAAGACTAAGCTAATGCACTCCATCACAACGTCTTTCCACAAAAGCTCAACAAGACCCCCCTTGGTGCAAAGGACCACCTTCACACGCTATTGTCTGAGGGGTGCAAGCATTCTGTGACGGCTACATGTCAACATAACGTGGATTCCCGCACTATCACCGCATCTGCTTTTCACATTCCTTTCCTTAATCACACTGTTCCTCCATCTGTCCCTTCATTACTTGCATTCCTCCTCCTCAGCCACTCACTCTCCCTCATTCCTTTTCTCGTCTTAATTATGCAACAAAAACAATGTCAGCCATGCAAAAAAAAAAGTTAAGTTGAAGTTTTTTTTTTTACATACAGTGTATGGCCAGCGTTAACGTCTCAGCAGTGCAGCCGTCTCTCCACTGCTGGGCGAGCTCACAGATGGCCAGACCGCTGTGGGTAGGCTTGCGTAAGCCAGCGGACACACCCTCATCTCTGGCTGCTGGCGGGCAGGTCATTCATTCGGCTAAATGGCCGTGTCATCTGTCAGATCGCATGAACCAGTGTCGGAGAGTTATGGCCAATTTAGCTAATCACAACACTGAGGGATGTGCCAGTGCTTTGGCCCACAGAAAAGCAGAGCGAGAGAGAAAGAGAGAGAGAGGGAGAGAGAGAGACAAAAACAAATTTCCCATTATGCACTGGGTAACATGCAGTGTTCTCTAGGGCACGATGTTACAATTGATGTTGAACATTGATTTATCTGTGAAAGTTCTCTGTGGAACCAAAAAGGATTCTATATGGAACTGTTGCCGTTATTGTGTGTGTGTGTGTGTGTGCGTGCATGCGCAATATTTACAACAAGATAAGGTGTTAAAATAAGGAGAAACAATTTATTGCTTATACTCTACAGTACATTACTCCTTTTAACTCAAATTTAATTCTCAGTCAGTCAATATTGAAATATAATTTCTACAAATGTACAGTATACAGCATGAACCCCAGCAACATTTGTTGCTGAAGTTGACAAGACCGTTGTCTAGGTCGCTACCTAGATCGCTGCCTAGATCACCGTCTGTTCAGTGTCTATCAGTGGGCTCCAACCCGATGTTTGTGTTTGTAAGGCGATCGCCGGCTGTGTGCCTCGCATGTGTGATGCAGTATCGAGAATGCTCCCACGACATCTCCGGATTTAATAGAGGGCTTCGCTGGGGATGTCCGCATTCCTAAGATAAAACAACGATAGGCTCGTCAAATGTTTTCATTAGAGGCAGAGCTGTCTCTTGTAATATATGCCTCGTACGATAAGACGTCCCCGTAGTAGACGCAGAGCCGGTCAGCCAAAAGACCTATCAGCAATACCCCCCCCCCCCCCATTCTGTGTTGTTATCCAGCAGGACCAGGCTAGAACTCAGACGTACGTGTGCGAGTGCGTGCGTACGTGTGTGCATTTATACTGTACTGTGTGTGTGTGTGTGGTGTGATACATGTCTTCATAGCCCGTATTATATTGCGGATTGTATTATTGAGCGTGAACGTGGCCTAGCGTGCGTTCTGTGGTGTACAGTATGTAGCCTACAGTATGCTTGTGTGCACGTTTGTCAAGAGTTATGAAAAGAGATGAACTCTGCGGCAGCGTGAACCCAGTGTTGGTTGCCTTCCAACCTCAAGTTCTGCACTCAGTTTTACCATGAAAACCTCTCTCTCCCTCTCTTTGTTATCTCTGTCACGCACGGGCACTGAAAGATTGCACTTGAATGCGAAGGGTATTAGCTGTAAACATGGCAACATGGATGCAGATGGAATAGTAGATGAGCTTTTAATGTCTAACCCCACGTTGCTATAGGCAGCTAACTAGTCCAAGACAGTGACTCCAAAGCCTGCCTTGCATGCAGAAGAGGGAGGCCCTATTAAAAACAGTGACTACGCTTGGAGTGACAATGCTCAGAGACACTAGACCGGCGTTAACACTTCATTCAGCGCTGCGAACATCTGGCGGTTGGGATGACGAGCAAACACAAGCTCTTTCAGCAAAAATGAGCACATATCTGTAGTTTATAATCACCACATCCAATCAGAGCTAAGAAGGTGTTTCCTACCTGTCAGAATCCAGCTGGAGATTTCCCTTAGAAGTCTGTGGCATGCATGTGAAATTATGATTGAGGGACACAAATAGACTAGATTGCACCCTTAACAGGTCTTAATTTGAATAAAAAGCTAAATTGCCATGCTAAATGGCTAAATCGTCCGCAGTTACCGACCTGTTATGAAGTGAGGTTTAAGACTGTCCGCAATGCCACATTGGAGCTGCCCATAAATATGTACCGCATGCTCTAAACCAGCATTCGCAATGCCAACTACTGCATTCATGAAGGGAGTTTGAGGCATTAGGCCTTATTCCTTAAGCAACCCAAAGGCACATTTAATTCAAATGCAAATATTCCAAACAAGCTACTGGCAATAAACATATCCCAGTTAATAATATGTATGATGTAAAGAATACAACAACATAATCACCAGGAGCAGCAACACCCAGGATTGGATTAGCTACATCTACAGTACCTTAAGAGTGACTGCATCGATGGCACCATCAAAAAGTCTCACCAATTACAGGAAAGAACATGTTTTATTTCCCCCCAATGTACATGTGATCGATCTTCCACGGGGGTAGAAAATCCATAGCGTAGTTCTTAGTCACACACACAGACAAGCCTATGGGGGTCTTTGAAGCGTCCTTCCTGTTTTAACCTTAAGTGAGGAATCCAATAGAACTGTGCACAATCATTAGCTTGTCAGGTTTTGTTGCACTCTGGAAGTTGAAGGCCAGTCCATTTGTCCAGGCTATTATGTGCACTGCTTAACGTTATGTTTAATTGTGGGCCACAAGAAACATCTGGGATGTTTTCACATCCTCGGTTTCCTGAGTCAAAGTCAAAGGGGATTGGTAGTGTGTGCGGTGACAGGTGAAGTGACGTAGCTAGAGATATAGAGCCTGCTATCCTTCATTCAGTGTCTCTCCTCCATTCTGGGCCTTAGTCTCCATCCCCTTTTCTTTGGTTTAATAACATCTGTAGCTCTATGCGATAGTCGTACCTCTTGACCCAACCCCTCCAGGGACCCCCACAACCCCCACACACACACACATTAAAAGTAGAAACGTATACGCTTTCCATTGTAATTACAAAAACCACTGGAGGCGAAGTGTCTTGATCTCTGCTGGATCTCGCCCTCCTCGTGCGCTTGCCTTTATTCGCTCGCCGCTCTCATCTGAGAGGACAGGCACACGCTGAGATACCCGTTTGGGTTTCCTCGCAGACATTTTGAAAAATGTATTTATTTCACTCTTCTCTTTCAGTGGCATCTTTGAATCCAATTTGCCTAAAAATACAATTGTTCTTGGCAGGCAATGAAAAAAGCTAGGATGTGGACGAGAAACACAGGGGCTTATGCAAAACAAATGGGGGGGGGGGCTGCAGGGATTTGCTCTTCATGTGTGGGCTTTAAATGAGAAACTTTGCTAAATGACACAAGGAGGTGTTCTACAGCAGGACCCATGGCTTTGTGCACTGTAAGGGTCTGGAGCAAACACATCTAGGCACCATCAGGTCCTTCCACGAGGCCAAAGTTCCGACTTAAAGGAACATGACTAGCGTGATTAGCCCTGCTAGCAGGGACCAACATTGTTTTCTGGAAAAATAGGGATTTGCGCAATTAGTTGGTTAAACGGTTAAACGTTGCCAGCCTCAATGGTCAGCACTACAAATACTTGTTGGTTAAACAGTACAAGTAAAAATTTCCATTTAAACGATTAGGAAATTAGTAATTAGAAACATCCCTATCCCTATACGTGGATGAGCAAGAAAGAAAGAAAGAGTTGCTTTACAATGCATTGCTTCAGCAGTGGAGACATAGCATGCATGGCGGAAATTGCTGTTTCAAGGAGGCTGTAAACTATTGAACTTTGATACGCTGTTTAAGCCACTCACCAAGTGTTTCATTGTTGGCACTGGGAACGTATGAAGGGAATTAATTACAATAGCGTTGAATGCTATAGACCTCGTAAATGTCATGTATGTCAGTGGGCGGGGGAGGGCGTCATTTTCTCCATAAAGAACTTACTTTAGCTACTATAGTCCAAGAACATTTCGTATCCGCAGACTTACTTCATCCAGTAGTTATGTCCTTGCAAATACATTACATACATACAGTACGGTAATGCAGTCAGGCAAATCAACCTCCAAGTTCTGGTATCTATCACGTGAAATACCGATGCGTTGGACATATCTTCCAAAATACTGGCCACATTTGTTTCAGGCGAGCAAATCTGTTTTCAGTACAAGGGGTGGGAAGTCCCCTAAGTCACGTTAGCACTAAGCTAATCGATGAGTGCTTATTCTGAAGGAATTCAAAACTATCTTGGGTGCTAGGGGTGCCTCGGGGAGCGCCAGCCCCATCTAGTTAAGCAGCGTGGAAAGAGTTTTGACAGCCCAGACGCCTGCATTGGTGGATGGCTGATTCTGATGCCTGTGATCCCCAGGGGAAGTAGCTGTGAAGTACAGACAGGAACATGGTGTTCCAAAAAGCTACGAGAGAGAGAGAGAGAGAGAGAGAGAGCCAGACCACAGCTATAGTACAGCCTTCCCCCATCTCCACCGGCCCAGTCAGGAATGTTCCTGTTTATGTTTCCTGTTTATACACAACTGCGTCTCTCTAGCGTCTCTCTTGGGGCTGTGGGGTGGCGGTGGCGGCGGTGGTTACGGGTGGGTGGTGATGACTGCTCTATATGTGTGCTAAACCAGGCCAATTTTCGAGGATACAGTAAAGACAGTGCCAAAAAGGTCAAACCGAACGTAGCCCTGCATCGTTTCTCAGATTGGAGTGGCTCATTAAAATGCTTCGTCTTAGCGCTCTGGGCACGGCTAGAAACGGAATGTAGAGTGATTATTATCACATTTAAATCCAATTTCATCTTCTCACACATTTGGATTCAGAGGCATCAGGACTGTCTCAACATATTTCCAATTGGGCTACAGGGAATATAGAGATATTAAACTTGCATAGTAAAACCTCCCGACTTGATGGCTTTGTTATCTTATTTATCTTTAATATCGTGACATATTGTGTGTGTTTGGGCTATCTTTTACGTAAATTGGGTTTCATTAATTCTGATAAACCAACATTTGCTGTCAAACTGGTTGAAGTGTTTCTAAAGTAGATACTTTAGCAAAGTATATATCCTTCACAACTGATGTGATGCAGGGCGTTGTCAAGAGAACTACAATGGAAGCTTCCAAACCAAATACTGTATGACATTCATTCAGTTTGTGTACTTTTGTTCAAACTAAATCAAACAGTTTGTATGATGTGAGTGGTATAAGAGCTGTGTTTCTTGTCTATGAATTGTATTTCCAATGATTTTATTCTTAATGTTTATGCTTTCAACTATTGTCTTCCGAAGAAACTACAGATGTGCCTACATTTAGGCTATTAATCACATATTTTCAGAAATGTCATTATTATGCACTGTGTAGAAGCCATTGATGATTTTGCTTTTCTGCTTTTGTTTTGATGGCATCTGCTGGCCGCATTTGGAAATGAATAGTGGACAAGGGGTTAGTATAGACATTGAGATGGTGTGATGCAGCCAAGGTGTGTGTGTGTGTGTTTGTTTGAGAGAGAGGGGAGGAGAAGTAAGGTGATCCTTGTCAGCAATTTAGCGAAACTCAGAAAAAGCGCATTACGCAGCGTTTCACTAGATATTCGTCTGCTCTGCCAAACCCTTTTTCCACCGCCTTTAAAATGTTTTTAACACAATGCCTGCAAAACATTGTGATGCATTTCATCGGCGATGGAGTCGACATTCGGCCCAACCCTCTTACACCTCACCTGTTAAAATTACAGATTCAGGAAAGACAAGGATATTTGAGCTCATGGGATGTTTGGAGAAGCCAGAAACAATGTTTTTTGAATGTATTATTTGTATATGTATTAATTGAATAGTTAAACAGTTAGGATCATTTTACAGTCTTGTCCAGTACACATATAATTATATTAATCAATTGTCATTGAAACCACGGTGGCGTCTAGAATTGACTTATTGGAAGGCACTGTTAATAACGAAGCAAAATAAACTCAAGATGGAATATGATTGAAACCAATATGGCATCTAGAAGTGACTTCTTGGAAGGCACACACTGTACCTGTCAAAGTAGTACAATAAAAATGGGTTTAAAAAACATAGCCAGTGTTTATTATAGTCTATCAACCAAAAACAGGTATTCTATTGCTAATCGCCAAATAAATCTGTAGTTAAACAGAGCTGAAACACGCAGGGTAAATCACTCCTGATTTGATCTCAACCGAGACAGTGTCTTCCTTCACTAAATACACCATAGGACAAAAACACACCTAAAATATTTTATGTTTTATGATTGTGGCTTTGGTAAGAAATCTACAAAGCTATGGGTTTTATTTAAGTTAGTTTATCACTAAACACACTGCTACAACTACATCAATATCTGCCTACTTGACAGCCATCTTTGTTTGAATCTTTGTTGATCTTTGATAATCATGACAATAATTATCTTGTTTTCTTGTAAATTTTGGTTATATGTCTCTACAGGTACAATGTATAAAAGGAAGCGAGACGTATCTGACCAAAGCACACTTTGAAACGCAGTTGCTGGTTTGCTGCTACTCCTCAAATGGTTCCCATCTATTAAATTAATGATCTATTGTAAAAGACTTCAAATTAACCAAACCACCATCATGTTCTTTACCGGCAAGTGGCAACCAACGTTGGCAAAAATCATGACCAACAAAAAGGTTTAAACAAAAGGACCAGTGGTCATTACATGCACGGTGACCCACTACATAATTGAATGACGCAGTCGGAGATTAAACTTAACAAAGTTTGTTGAGTTTATCATTGTTGACCAAAAAATAATATAAACTCAACAATACGAATCTGACTTGTAGGCTGTGGTTGCTGCTTAAAATAAACTGAAAGGACTAAATAATTCACTAAAAGCATCATTACTATAGACTTGTGAGTGACAATGCTATCAGCCAATGAAAATCTACTACACTATGTCCGCATAGTGCTGCCATGCTTACGGAGGTATACAGTGTGTATAGTATCAGACGTTGCTAATGAATGGAAGAGGCTGAGGCTAAAACTTCAGGTTGCATCGATGTGGCGTCACTGCGGGATGAAGACATAAAAACACAAATATTGATTAAATGTGGTGCTCATTAAAAATATGGAATGGTGAGGACAAGATGTCTGCCAACTCCTTTGTGCTTCAGCCACCGTGACAGCAACACAATGATGATAAAATTCAGCTTGGCGGGTCCCTGTGTTTTTCAACTGCCGCTGCACGTTTACATCAGACGGCCAGATACCGCCAATAAAGTCAAATCAAAATGGCCGAGGATCGGCAATTAATTCCAAGGATAACGACGAGGGACAGCTTCCAGAAGCGCCTTTGCCTCAATTAGTCTCTCGGCGCTTTGTCAATACAGAGAACAGAAAGGGAGGAGAACTAATGGAGTTACCAGAGAGAGAGAGACAGAAAGAGAGACAGTGAGAGACAGACAGAGAGACATAAAGAGACAAGGAGAGACAGAGGAGAGATGAAAGGGAGGAGGTGAATGTCAGAGAAGAAAGCAAACGGACAAAGATAAATAAAGACATGCGGGCTGCGTGTGTCTGTCGGCCTCTCTCTGACATCGCCAGTCAGGCAAGCGATATTAGGAGAGGGGGAGAGAGAGAGAGAGAGAGAGAGAGAGAGTCGCTATGGATGGAGGGTTGCGTACTCACAGCTGGGTGGGCGGGGCAGTAGGCGGGGCTAGAGTGCGCGAGCGGCCTGTGCTGCAGGAGGGGTCGGGGACCTCCTTGGGGGACCTGGTGCCCACTCCAGTACCCCTGGCAGGTGCCATCGCCGGCCGCCCACTGGGAGCTGGGACTCATGTATGTTGTTGTCGTCTTGCTGCTGCTGCTGCTGCTGCCGTGGTAACCTCGCACCACCGCACTGGGCTGGAGGGAAAGGGGGGAAAGGAAGGAAGGATGAAAAGAAGAAAGGAAGGGAATGTGGAGAGAAAGAAAGAAAAACACGAATGCAAGTGAGGACGAAAAAGAGGGAGAGAGGAAAGAAGGGTAGAGAGAAAGGAGGGAGGAAGAAAGAAAGAAGCAAAGTTGGCAAAAGAAAGAAAGAAATTAAAAACAGCATGAACGACTGAATGAAAGAACGAACAAAACAAAAGGAATGAGAAGCGGGACGTTACTTCGGGGAGCACTGGTACCATGACCCCTAATACTCCCCCTCGCTCTCTTTCCGGGCCAGCCTGCTCGCTGGCCTAAACCCACAGCAAGTCGTCACAGATCTCAGATCTCCACGACATACCAGAGCATCTAGAAGACCTTCTCACGCCCATTCCAATGTCTTTGTACTCTCATTTTACTTTTCCCTCACTCTCAATACCCACATCCGCCAGGCCCTCGCCACAATCTCTCTCCCTGAACAGCAGATGTTGTGAAACCCCCATTTCAGTCACGGTCTAGATATGTTCTTGTTGGAAATGTGCTGATTGGTTTAGCAAAAAAAAAAAAAAAAAAAAAAAATTGCCTGGATTAAAAACGCTGGCAGGGACACAGGCTTCCAATTTTAGGTTTGGTGGCGGGTGTTAGCAAGGTACGGGAACCGCGGGACCAAACCTGCTGACAGGCTGGCTTAAGGAGCTCTGTGAGGATGCCCGCTGGCTGGGTTGTTGTGGCCGTTTGAGCAGAGGAAGAGCTGAAATATAGGTGCACACACAACAGAAGGAAGAAACAACTGCCGCTTCTTTCTATTTTTTTTCTTTATTTAACCAGCATGGCACAGTGAGATTAAGATATTTTAATGTGTGTGTTGTAACAGATGGGGGTTAATACGTGGATGTTTTACTGCAGGTATTTAGATATACAGCATATTATGTCAACTTCAATGAACCTTTAAAAGTGCTATTTTATTTCTGTTCCACTCTTGATTCTGTGGCTTCATTGACTTAATATTAAGTCCTCCTGTAATTTTGCTATTAATCAACCGCTGCAGTCTAAGCAACTAAACTTAGCATTTAATCAGCAAATATATTCTATTGTTTTCTAAAGAACATTTCTCTAATGGTACTACGTAGTACATTGTTACTTCAGTTTATTATAGAATAAAGATACAATTTAGTGTAGAGTGATGTAAAATCCACCATTAAAATGTGTCTTAAATTTAACAATGAATCTCTGAACAGGAGTGACTTCAGAATGCATTCTAGCCATAGAGAGTGATCAGGCTTGAAATTTGTCATTGCAGAGGTAGGGCTTAAGTAAAGTTTAGCTTGAGGTCGGAGGTCACCGCACACCGCAGCGGAAACTCGTAGCTCAAGAAGTGAGCAGGGACACAGCTGTGCTTGAACAAACCTCTCTGGTACAGCGTTTTCTGTCACGATGCTCAAGGCCGAAGTTCAGCTACATAAATGTGCTATAAAATGACAGGTTTATGGCTTATCTTAATGTAAAGCAGATGAAGGGAGGTTTGTAGACCGCAAGATAAACATTTATATAGAAAAGAGTGTGTAGAACAGCATGAACATGCATGGGCCCTGTGGCAGTATGAAGTCCTACACCGTGAAGTCAAGAGCTATATGGTTTTAGAGATATAAATATAGTGTCATTTGTTTGAAATGTCAAAGGCATCCGTCAACTACAGCATCAACAAGTAAAATGCTCGGTGACACAAACGGTTCTGATGAATGCCTCTTCTCTCACTTGCCTTTCAGCAGATGTTTCATCGTGACTGAAGGTGTATGGCTAATCAAGGCCTCTTGTCCCTGATTGGTCCATTGAATCTACCTTGCCCGTCAATCACATGAATGCACACGTCACATTAACACATCGGAACAACAGGTCGGCCTCTAGAGAGAGGGAGCATATGTGCCATTAGCGTGTGGGTGTTGCTATCTTTTGTTATATTAATGTATTATGTAGCTAGCTCTGTCAAGTCCTACTTACAACAGCTTTAACTGATAGAACATGAATTTAATAAAATAATTCATGTTTTAATTTGATCTAAACTAGGCCTCTCCACCTTCTAGCATCCAATCCTAACTAAAGTACATTCCTCAATTGTTTTTGGATTTTATTTTTCTCTCTATTCAGTTACACCTCCCCTCTCCATCGTTATAAAAAAAAAAATACATGTATGTGTATTGCCGGCAAATTATTATTCAGGCCACTAGGAGCTTGATAATTGAATTATACATCGACATGATAGTCATGATACTCATGTTGACATGATGCTGTAAATATTCTAATATATAATTGGTTGGTGCTGCTGGTGTATGTCCAATTATTGAACAAAGTACTACATGTAAGTCCCTTTGGATAAAAGCATCTGCCAAATGTTGTAAATATAAAAATAAACTGCAATGCGACTTTCTCACTAAACCAACAGTACTGTATTTAGCGCTATGCCCCAATGATGCAAGCACGGAAGTTGTATAGTCATTCCTGTGTCACTCGCTGTAAGAGGGAGAACACCCTCTGCATGGTACATTTATCAAGCCACCAAGCCACTACTTTAAGGGTATTATCCACCACTTCATAGAGTTTAAGTGTAGCCCCGAGCAGGGCAACAATATTCATGGGCTTATAAACGAGGGCTATTCAGACAGACAGAAAAAAAGGTTTATAGATCAAGTGTGTATATGTGAGGGGTGGGGGTATTTTGTTCAAGCCAATATATCAGGGAAGATGTGTTTTAAATGCGTTTCATGCACATGTGATATATTGTAAACCGTATAGAGTTTAAAGCTTAGCTGCTGTGATGCTTATGAGCCAGCAAGATATTCACCCTTCTTCATATAGTAGGGGTGGGGCTGTGTTTTAACAAGAGGCTGAGATACGAGGGTCTTGACATTCGCACAATGGCATGCATGATTGGTCCCCAGGCTCAGATTCATGTCACAGGCTTTCAGTGGCTCGTCAGAGACTTACACACTGTGCATATTTCTCCATTTTATATAAGGGCCAATTGGCTTGTGTTACATAAGCCTATTCCTAGAGACATGTTTGACATACATGCAACCGTGTGTGTGTGTGTGTGTGCGCGCACATGCACGTGCATATTGCGGTTGATTTGAGGCACAAATTAAGTCCGTTTCTGGGGAAGTGAGGCATTGTTTTCACTGATTTCCCTTAAAATGGGGAATAGACAGACCCTTATTTTTAACAAGAGGGGTGCCTTTCAGCCAATTCAAATAGCTTGTGCATGTTTCTAGGAGTGTAAGGAGTGTGTACAGTGTGTATATATATACACACACACACAGACACACACAGATAATATAAAATATCCTCAATTAATATAACTGTTCCATACTCAGCCTCTGCTAAATTTATATTTTACCATCAACAATTCTAGCCAGCGAGATACCTTTATATCACACTGAGGTCTACAATTACAAGGATGGATATGGCTGTGATGCTAGATTTTTTACACAACAGGGAACGAGAAGCTAACGACTCCGGTGGGCCAGCCTGTTTATTACTATAGATGCAAGTCGTGGGGGGGGGGATATGCCTCATGTTCAACTAAGAAAAAGTGAGCGGAGGGTGTAATGCTCCATTAACACACAGCAGCAAAGAAGACCGCAAGCCCTTCGCTGGTGTACATTTTTCACACTGGTAAGTGATTTCCCTCCGCCATGGTGACAACACATGTCAGGCGACAGACATCTACAGAATACCGAGTATGCTGCTCCTCACCTGGAGGTTACATTGCTTCTTTATGTGATGTGTAGTGCAAGCAGTCATTCATAAATACATTAACAATTCAGCTGCACAGGGTCAATTTCATCCCAGGAGGTGCTACTATTTGTCAGAAAACTAAAGTATGTTCTCCAATAAAGAATACAGAGATCCTTCCGCTGAATGTATCTTATTTTCAACACACGTTTAAACTATAGCCTATTACATTGAACCTATTTGAGGCTATGGTGTAGGGAGCAATGCCTCCTCAGAGATGGCACTTAACACGTTCTATAGTTCCTGAAATGGAAAGAGAGGAACAAACTGTGTTCTTTCATTCAAGAGTAATTTCTGTAAGAACCCTCTGGCTCCAGTGGTATTTTGAAACCTCCCCATGAGGTCCACTTTCAGGAATAATATCCTCTAACTGAGCAATTTTTCGCTTTTCTGGGAAATATTTTGACCGTGAAATCTCCAACACAATACAAAGGAAAACTAGCTCGGGCAAAACGGTGTGACAGCAAACTGCGGCCTATCGCCAAAACATCTGATTGCTTTTGTATTAGAGGGGGTTTAAAGAGAATACACTTTCTTTATAGCCCTCTGTGAAATCCGACTTTTATGGTTTCCGCTTGGTATATCGACTTTCTTGAAGGTTGAATGTAAACACCTCTAGCAGCCAAATGTGTTTTTTTGTTTGGTTATTTCTATAGTTATCCAAGTCATCAAAAAGGATTTGTTCCCACAAGGTGCAAATATAAAGTAGATGTCATTCTTTTTGCCCTATGTCTATCTCGCTTGCTAAGGACATGCATACTCTGGATTCACCCGTATGCCCATTAAGCCCTGTATCTTTAGGATGACTGCATTAGTATTGCGAGGCATAGTTTTCCAAATTGCAGATCCAAACCGATTTGTCCACAATTCCTGTTGGCCTCTCTGTTGCTTTGTCTTGGCTCTGTACAACGTATTCGACATCATCTCTAAAGTGCATATGCTGTAGAAAGGAGAACCTTCTGTAGATGGATGCTATTCACAAAACACTATCTAAACCCTACCCTATTTCTCTGAAGAAAAAAAAAAGAGGAGATATCTAAGCAGCAAAGCACTTTCATTAGGGATGAAATGAGCAGTTTGAGGGTGAAAGGCATCGACACAACGGAAGGAAAACTCATCCCAGATGGTATTAGGTGGGGGGATATTGTCTTCTCGAGAGCCCTCTACGCCTGGTTGGTTTGGCCAGCTATGAAAAGAGCCTTCCTCTGGCATCTCTGATGACTGGCTTCCTGGACGCCGGTGTTGCGTGAAATGGCCTCCTCTGTATCAGTCGCTCTACACTTCCTCGTGCAAGTCCGTACGGAGATGCCGCCAGCCGTGCTGGCTTTGGCTGTGGCTTCTGTCAGAACTGGGAACAGGACAGTTGGAGCTGTGATGGTGTGTGGTGGTGGTGAGCGGAAAGGGGGGGGTTACTGGGAAGAATGTTGGACCACAGCCTCCTACCGAACCAGCTAGATTTACAGAATGCCTTTTCCCCCTCTTTGCTCCCACGTCCAGTTATTAGGAGGTTATTAGGAGGTTCAGGTGTAACCACCGCAACACAACCTGCACGTGCACACTGGTACCATCTCAAGTAACTGAGCTTTACTTGGGGAGAACCTGGCAGGTTCAGGACACTGTCTAGGCCCTCATCTGAGCAGAGTGAGAGTGGCACTCCTCGGGGGCTGTATGCAGGGGCAACACACACACACACACACACACACACACACACACACACAATCTCCTTTTGCAACACTCATTTAGTGTTCTTTTCTTCATCTCTGCCTCCTCTTTCCTTGACTTATGAGATCTGCGACGACAATCCCGGGGGGACGGCACGTGGAGGAGGCGGTAGCCGCGGCAACTGGGTCAAAGGGCGACATAATGCACGGGGGTGGCTGACAGCGCCTCTGCTCGGGGTCAGCACATTTTTTTTTAAATGCAGCGTTACCTTTTGGGAGTCTATAGAGCGGCCTGCAGAATCTCCGCTGAGCACATTCATCGTTCACATTCATCGAAAGCCCCTGTCGCCACCACCGGCTTCCAGTTCTGTTCTTCACGGGTGGAAAGACTAGCTAGCTCACTAGGTAGTCAATGGTTTTTGGTGTATGAATGTCTTCTTTTTTCTCAGAAATCTGTCCAGACAGTCTTGAATGAAACGTGCCGGGGTCAAATAGAGCGAATTACAAAGAGCGTGTGAAAGATGTACTGCTTGTTTATGACTTAAGGATGTCCGCCCAGTAAGTAATGTGATATGCGCACAAGGCGCTTTAAATTTCACATGAGCTTGGTCATCCCTCTATCTAAATATTTTCCTTGGCCCAATGCGTATTTATGTACCGATGAACTTAAAGCGTACAGATAAGTGACGCGGATGTAGAAAGGCAAGTGCTCATATTCTGATCCTTTTGAGATGCAAATGGAAGAACTCATGCAAAAAGGATAGTTAATCTGGGTGAAAATATACAAAGACGTCTTCAGTGATATCCCTTATTTTTCTCTCAATTCCTTACCACTCTCGACAAGGTCACAGACACTAGCCCCAACCCTAGAGAGGACAAAGTTTACTCTAGCCACTTTAGGAGAGATGAAGACAGAGGGCTTCATACAAGTCTGTGGTAGGAGAAGAAAATAGGCCTTGAGCGTCTAAACGCATGAAACATAAGACTCATGCTGGAATTTAATCTCACATCATCGGTGCTTATAGTATTGCATCTGTGACCCCGAAAACCAGTGGTTTAATTCTTTGTAAAAACTGCTGTGTATGTTTAAGAGTATGGTTTAATAGCATAAAGGAATATATGTACGGCATGAAGCATTTTGAATCACTGTATTTTTAGAATGTTTGTGTACTGTTGTAATATTATCCATCTAAAAATAATAAAAACGTTTTCATTGCGACACTATTTAAAAACAAATGATTTGAGTCAAGAAAGTCTTGTCACGCATCTGTTGAAGTGTAAGACTGTGAAAATATGCAATTTGAGTAAGACTACAAAACCTGTGTCGCGTTAATTGACATGACGTAATGATTTATGAATGTAAATCGGTGCATTTATTGACAGAAAATTAAGTTATATATTTGTAAATATGTTCTAATTGCCCACCAAGCACTTCCGGAAACTACTTTGGCATATTTTAGCTCTCCATGAGCCATGTGACCGTTGACAATTCCGAACCTCCACTGGCGCAACTGTTATTTCCATGGCTCTGGGTAGTACCAACCCACAGTTGGAGAAACAATGTCCTTGGTACTCATCATTCAACAGTTCTTTCAACTACATTATGTGCTGCTACAGAAAAGAATAGAAACTGTGGTTATGACTGGCAGGCACTTAACACCGGAGAAAGAGCACGTCAAGAGAGAGGGCCTTAACAGGCAGTGGAAGCAGGAAGCATGGGTGTAATGCACTATACTTTAACCTGTTAACGATCGCCGGGAGCCCTGGGCACTGGGTGTTGAGAGAGGCTGTTAATGCCCGCCGCTGAGCTATGATTACGGCTCTTTATCTGCTGGGGGCACCAGTGCAGTGGGTGAGAGGGTCGCACCTCCAGACAAATGCTGTGACATGGCCATTTTACTCTTATGGATGGGATTTTTTTTTCTCTCCCTCCCTCTGCATTTTACTGTCAGCTCTTTGACACTGCACCCGATTGAACTCCGTGCCTGTTTTAATAGGTTTATCTCTTATGCTTGTTGGAGGATGGTTTTTTTCCTTGTTTGTCTGTTTTCTTAAAGGGCAAATACGAGATTATTTTGTGATTATTTTTTTAAAGGTGCTAGACTGCAGGTAACTTTAGCGCAGTTGAATTTGTTGGAAATGTCACTGACATCTTTCAGTCATCAGTGAGTTAAAAGCTCTGCAAGAATATCTGTCCTGGTTGAGCCCCCGCCTCCATATAAATCAATATACATTTGGCTAGATTTCTAACCAAATATGACCTCTCACGATTATATACACAGTATACAGTAACACTCTTAAAAAAATCTCAAATTGTACCTATAGCAGCTTTAACAGAAAAACAGTATTTTTGGTAATAAAAAATTATGGTGTAAGCAGCCAATCACACTTAATTATACTTGCATAGTAACTTCATGTTTTATGAGGCCCTATATACACATTGGGACGAATTGCACCAGGAAACATTGCACATGTGAGCATTGTTCTGAAAGACCAAAACAGGCCTAAAAAATTATGTGTGTGGAATTTGTATGGAACTTCCCATTTCACTTTGCCATCCTATAAATACTGTTATGAGCAACACCTTTATTTTCACTAGAATAGCACCTGTATGAAAATGGTCCACACATTTGTATTAGAAATGTCTATTTTGTTTTTCAAATTGGTAAATTAAAATAGATTATAATGAATCATAATAGATTGATTTTTCACTTTCTCAGTCCCTCTTTTGGCTTATGAATGTAATCCTATAGAATGGGTGATTCACTTTGACTAGCATTTGGTTGCTCGCGGCGACAAGGATGTGCGTGCTTGACTCGTGATCTCGTCACATGACAAACATGGGTCCCTGCAGCCCAAGGTGCAGGAAAAAAAAGGGGGGGGGCGAGGAGAGAAGACGAGCGTGGCTTCGAGGTGACGTACATTTTTCCATGATGGCCTATAGTACGTCTTCCTCTCTGAAAGCAAGTGTGTGTGTGTGTGCGTGCGCGTGTGTGCAAAAGAAAGAAAGAGAGACAATAAGTCACATGAAGACAAAAGGAAAATCAAAGCACATACAAACTGAAAAGCTATACAAGAGAAAGGCAATGTAAAAATGAGAGGGAAGTAAGAAAGGATGAAAGGAACTAAACACAAAGAACGAAAGTCAGGAAGGAAGAGCGGACAGAAGGAGCAGCAAAACAAACGCGAGGAGGAAAGAGTGACAAGAAGTCCCAGCAGGACAGAATGACAACCAACGCAACGTAAACAAACACAAGCGAGAGAACACACACATCCCCACTGCCAGCACATCCACCCCGTCTTCCCTTCTCCTCTCCTGCCGTGCCCTTGGATATGCGTTCCCTCCAGATGGGCCCTGGTTGCTGAGGCACCTCTTGGGGATGACAAGGCTGTCTGCTGCTTCCTGCTATTTCTGGACCTGTGCCCTCTTTAACCTCCAGTGAGTCCCCTTGCCACCTTCCAACTCGCACATCTGCCAAGCATGAGGGCACACTGTAGTAGCGTGCCTCAGATACACCGAGGAAAGTTTCTGCTTAAGTCATACCGGTGAGAAGCTAAAGCCCTCGGAACTGGGCGTCATTTGGTAAAGCTTGCGTATGAAGTATTTGCAGCGGCAAATATTTTCTTCTCAATCGGGGAGATAATCACAGTGAATCGCATGCATGCACAGATATTAGAACGCCACTCAGTCAGTCGGAATACAAGACAGAAGTGTATATCCACACGAGTTCTTTCTTTTCAAGCTTGAGAAGCTCTGCAACCATTTTCTGTTCCTGTTGTTCCCGTCAGATTCCCAACGGAGGCTGGAAATGAAGAATTAGGAGAGAGAGCAAGAAAACAAACCGAGTGGTGAAGCGGGTCAGGGATATACTGCTGCCATCCAATAACAACACTTCTTGATAAAAGTCTATTTTTCCGGCACGCTGTCTCCATGTGATGTTATAATTTTTCTCTAAATTCAATAAAGCCTCTTCTTTCTGCTCGGATGAAAGCTGTATAAGCTTCAAGATGAGCACACACATTTTTGTGTGAAGATTCCTTTATGAAGCTGTTCTCAGGCCATCAAAAATGTGGGTAACTATTAGTCTGTGAGGGGCCATCACAAACAAGGGTAACTATTAGCTCTTTGATTTCCACTAAGGCAAAGAAGAATATCTATTACTGAACGTTGAGGAGGGCAAAGTTTGGCTCACTGTTAAGTTTTCGACAGAGCTTGAGGATTTCCAAATTGCCAATTTCGTTGTCACTCCTCCAAACACGGCAAGCGCCTTGTGGCAGGTCAGGTAAAGAATGTCTGGTGCCCTACTGAAATGTTTTCAATATTGCAAGGGGCAAAAACAGCTGTAAATAAACTATTGCATGAAATAGTTTACTTACTTCTCATTTCCTTGGCATCGGAAACACCAAAAACACGTATGCCTTTTTATACACGTGAAAACACTTCAGCCCGGTCTCACACTCGCTCACTATCATCCGATCTGCATCAGGCTGAAAACTGCAGTGGAAAATGGAACGATCTGGCCGACCTGCACCCCCAGTGGAGCAGAACCAAGAGCACACGTAGAGTCATGAAGACATTCCAGCCTCTCTCTGGACCACTGACACTGGGACATGTTGCAACAATGGCTCCTGCACCCCAACGCCCTCAGAAGACCTCACAGCTATACCAGAGAGAATATGATTTAACAGAGAGGTTCCAACGGATGGCACTTGCGCATCCGATTTTTTGGAAGGAGGGGGGCATCGTTTCACCCTTTATGCAGACCAGTCCATTATTGCCCAAAATGTATCTAAATGGTAAATGGGCGTATCTCTACATATCTCTACCCATAGCTATTTTGGGATACATCAAATTCTAGTTACCTACAGTACTGTATGATCAATCTGAGGCCACAGAGGTATTACTGAAGCTCTTTTGAGGTACATTCAATTTAACTTTAACGTTTAAGGACATGCTGAAGAGGCGACTGTGATATGCTGTGGCAGTCAAATACACTTACCACACAACCTGTTGGCTGGGAATCTCAATGATGCAGTAGTATTTTGTTTCTTCTTTGTTCTTTTTTTTATGTTTGAACACTGAATAGCAACCATGTATCTGAAATTAATTCCAGGTTGTTTGTGCAGGGAGAGCAATTTAGGTCATGCAGCATTTCCCCAAAAATGGTTGTCGTATGGATTGTATACTGCCACCTAATGGCATAGATGCAACTGAGTGACCATTAAGCCTATTGGTGAATATGGCATGGCATAGCGGGGCCCTAGGCAAGAAAAACTGTGTAGTGAAAGGTACATTTAATCAACTTTGAGGCTACGTTTTACATAAAATGTAATATATGAAATATATAAAACCATTGTGCTGTACATATTAAAGTCAAATCAATAAATAATTATAGTCTGTTTAAAAGAAACTGGGATTGGCAGTCAAGGCAGGGCGCTTGGATACAAAATTTGAATGCTTGACACATACCATACACATAGCTTTTTGCCATCTCTCTTTTAGAGGAGATTAATTCTTCACAAAAGTGGCCAGCTAGTTGGATCAAGTAACTGAATATTTCCGTTAAGAACTGATAAATCTTTGTCTTCATTAGCAATGGATTATGTAGGCCTTCAGCTAGAGCGATTTGGTGTCCCACTGTAATGATTATTTGGCTCAGGAATAAAAGGGATCTAGAAGACTGTTGATTTAGCCCAACATGACAGTGACTCACCCCAACATTGCAATGAACTATTGGAGAGGGTGAAAGTCTTCCATCACCTGCAGTGTATTCAGCAGAGGGTCCATGTTGAGTCTCTTTGCTGGCTACTCTGAAAATCTTAGCCATCTGAGCCAAATCTCTTAGATTATCAGTATTTGTACTTTGTAATTTGTACTTTATTTAGACTTTTTGCAATTATATCAAAGATGTTATGATGGTATTAGATATTGTGTGTTTTGAAATGTATAACAGCCTAATGACACAGCCCACTTCTGCTATCATTATTCTAAGATAATAGCTGGTGTATGACAAATTACATATTGAGATATAAATCTTAAACACTAGCTTGCCTAGAATTATCAATAATCATTAGCTGACAACTGGCATCATATCAACAATGCTACTGTCAGTCCGCTCTGCATAGGCCAAAACATAGCTACAGTAAATGGCAACATATACAGCTAGACTGATAAAATTATGTTTTATAATTAACTAGCTGCTACAGTATGCTGTAAGTCATAAATACAACAAAAGATATTGTATCCAGGTTTTTGCATGGGTTGAAATAATAGACACACTTAGCAACATATTTGATCTTAACTGTGAGATAAGTGAGATTAAATATGGATATGGCCCTTTGTGCCTCTCGTCTTATTTTTCCCTGCGTCCTCTTCTATATAAATATACAAGTCTTGTAATGCCACATATCCTTAATTTCCCGACTGGCC
>JAODVN010109282.1:0-16041 GCA_025434125.1 Chologaster cornuta
GTCTGTCAAGACCAACAACGTACACTAGACGGCGCTGCTTCGCTCATCTGTATCGTACCGTAATCAACGTGACTAAGCGATATGATAGTTGAGGATAGCCTGTACGAGAACTAAAACTATTCGCTTAATGTTTCTTAAAGGTTTTGGGGTTTCACCAACCTTCAGTTGTTTGAGGTGAAATACGTTTTGTCTTTGTTGAGGTGTTATGAAGGGTCTCCATTTCTTTTAAGTTGATTATTTTCCTTCTATTATTTGGTAAGGTTGACTCCACAATGTTGTGTGGAGCCTCTGCCTCGTGTTGGACCCACAGCTATCAGAAGGTTGCATCAGTAAATATTGGCAATCAGTTGGCTAATCTCCTGCATCCATAATATCTGGTGTTCTCCTCAGCTATTCAGAACTCTGAAAGCTGCCTTATATACATGCAAGACCGCTGTTCTAACTCCTTGCATACTCGAGTCAGTTTCCTTTTTTCCATCTTTATCCCGTTATACTGGGAATTATATATACAGTAATCTCTTGAAATTATATGAGGAAATATTGTATCAGTCTGAGAAGGCATAGTTGTAATATCTGACATATGCATCAGGTTTGCATGTGTAACGTTCCTTAATTTTCACCTCATAGTTGGCATTCCTGCCATGCCACCTCCTGGGATTTTCCAGCAATGTCTTCAGCATTATTCACACAAAGAGCTATACAGCTTTTACAAATTAACTGCCTGATAGACATTTACACAGCAGCAATCATGACTTCTTTGTATTGTCTTGTGTAAGACCATGACCAGGTCACTCTTTTAGAGATAGTTTCGAGATTTGAGTCTCAATGAGACTTTTACCTATGGTTAAACAAAGTAAATTAAGGGGTAATGGGAAAAAAGCCTACCTTTACATTTCAGTGTAGTCCTTCACATGACATGCTACATATAACTTTACGGTATGTTGATGAGCTTATTCTGTTGGGGTGTTCTTCCACTGCACAAGCCCAAGTTATCAATTTGCCATTTCAAGAACACATTGTGCTGAAAGTAGTTTAGATGACCCACCAAGGGGAAAGGGACAGATCTGTTCACTTTAATAAAAAAAACATGCTATAATGGTCTGGTGAAAGGTCTCGTTCCCCTGGGAGTGTTCTGGGAGTAGAAGAGCCGATGTTTGGAAGGCTATGGTTCCCAAGGTGATGACAGGGGACACCATCCAGGATGCTGTCTTTCTTTAGATGAGGTTGCCATAAGGTATACGAGTCTCTGGTTGTGGCCTGGAAAACCCTTTCCTTAACTGTTTGGATATGGGTATACTTTCTATAGCTAAGAAACAACTGTAAACTTTCATGTGCTTAAATATTTCTATGTCGTATGTTTTTTTTTTTCACTATAACATGTGTTTTATATCTGTCTTTATTAAACATGCACTCATTTGTCTAAATAGCAGGTTAGCTGCAGCATTTCTTAGGAGAAATATCACATATGCATCTTGGGAGAATGTGTGAATTTCAGATGCATTCATAATTGGTAGGCTTCTGATGTATAGAAAGAGGGCTGGCGAGTCTATAGCTTCATAATATTTGAGACAACTATGGTTGTTATAACATGTGGTATTTAGGTTTTGTTACCAACCCAAATGTGAAGATGCTTAGAATAGCACAAGCAAACAACCTTCATTAGTGGCCTTTTGTGTAATTCAGACTGCTGACTTTGACGTCAACAGTCTCATAACAGATTTTTTGTAATGATATCACTCATATATTGTTATTTCATCCAGTTCAAAAACATGCAGTTTATCCAGTTATTCAGAGTAGTTCAGTACACCTATATGGAGCATTCAAAAGCCTATGGGGAACATCTGATTGATTCACAACCAAGGAACAGTAATTAATGCTGATCCATCCCTTGAGGTTGGCAGGAGAGAGAGAGAGAGAGAGAGATAAATGGCAAAGCTATAGGGCAGAACAGTAACAAGGTATAAGGGCCAGACCTGTAAGAGGACTCAAGGTCACACGAAGCTCCATCAATCTGACTCAGATAAAAGAGTTGAGGGCAAGGGTAATGGTTAACCTCAAGAACACTGTCACATGGCTCATAAAGCATTTCCTCTTTCGTGAACCAACCAGAGGTGGAGGCACTGCCACTGTTTTGGAGATATGAGTTGAGAGGTTATGTAGCCTATAGTTTTTTTCTTTTCTTTTTTTAAATACGATGTTGAGAGTGTTTGTTTTTCTAAAACTAAAATCACCTGGTTAAGACAAACAAGTAACAGAATACATTTTGGCCCGCACATTTTTCACTTAAAAACACGAGCCCATGCAACTATAATGTATATCAAACTTCAGTGAGATAAGGAACATTTTTGGCTGATATTATGATTGTTATCATGTTATGATTGTTTTGACGATTTATGCTGCCCTGTTGAAAAATGCTACCGTTTGTCTTTCCATTTCTATCTTCCAGAAACGTACAACTCACAGTACTGTATGTGTAGGCTAATAGCAAAGCTCC
The DNA here is from genome assembly GCA_025434125.1 of Chologaster cornuta. Lineage (NCBI taxonomy): Eukaryota > Metazoa > Chordata > Actinopteri > Percopsiformes > Amblyopsidae > Chologaster > Chologaster cornuta. The sequence goes on from JAODVN010109282.1 coordinate 2,495, forward strand.
TTATTGTTGCATGCATTATTTGCTATACTTTGCAATCTTATATGGGCCCCTGTACCTATGTATTTATGATTTTAAAAATAAATACCATATGTATTTACAATTGGCCAGATGTTTTGTATTTTCGATGCAGACACTGAATAGATTAGACATCTGTTTCTGCTCATATTTCTCTGCTGAATAGGTGGCGACAGCAGCCTCTGGACTAAAACCCATGCTATATTGCATCACTTGCCATAACTTCATTGTGCAATGCAGGAAGAGTGGTGCACAAACATGGAAAATGTCAGTTAAATGTTACAATCAGCGATTGTAAGCTAATACACTTTCAGTCAAATTCGCCAAATATCTCCTCGATTATGTTCTAAGCCTGCATTCTACCTTGACTCTAAACTGGGGTATAAGGGTGGCAGTGGCACATGGGTAGAGATGGGTGAGCGGATAATCACTGGTTCAAATCCCATTGCCTCCTGGTCAATTGTCGAGATGCTCTTTCTGAGTTAGACACCCTATATGCTACTGGCAGTATGATGGCGCCCGGCATGCATGACACCACCATCGCTAAGAATGTGTGTAATTGGGTGAATGTGGGGCAACCATGGCCAGCAATTTAGTATGGCCGGTATGTTGGAAAAGCATTATGTAAATGCAGTCCCTAGAAGACCAGGGTGAAATGTCTAACAGGTGACAATTCTTCATTTCATGAGTACTGAGAAAAAAAAAGCCTAGTTTATATGTATGTGTGTGTGTCTGTTTGTGTGTGTGCGCGCGTGCATGTCATCAAACAGGTCAATATGACCATAACATAATTGACGAGTTAATTAATTAGATAAAGTAGACATGTTTTTATTTACTTTGAATGTACCATAATGCTAACATCTACAACGCTAAACTGTTACAATAGTAGTTCTGGATGTAATGCGTTGCATAATAGTGACACCTGACATCTGTCTATTGGTGAGAATTGTTTACTCGTAGATCAGTGTTGTTTGACTATCCCTTTGTGGTGTGGGTTTGTTTAGTGGGTTTGAATTACTGTATCTTCCAAGAAAAGAATCAAAGAAATGTGTGCTAAAGATCATCCATTTAGGTTTTGTGTGCAATTTTGCAACCTGAGAGGGTGGTTCTAGTGACCCTTTCACAGCGAAGGTCACTTTGAATATGAAATTAGAAGGGAACGATATGTGCCCAAGTGTTCTGGTGAATTAGTGAAGCAGTGGGATGCAGTTGCATCTTTCTTAATGGTCCAAGTTGAAAACTATCACTAAATGGCAATTGTAGGCTAAATGCCAATTCTAATATTATTGCTAATTGTGTTTATTTCATGTGTTTTATTAATGGAGTTCTCCCTGACATACAGTAAAGTATATACAGTGTGTATACATAGTTTACACACCCCTGGTTTTGCCATATTTTAGTGATGTAAAGAATGAGACACGATATATATTTTTCTCAGGATTTTACAGTACTTCACAAAAACCTGGCATTCTATTAACAGGAGTGTGTAGACTTTCTATATTCACTGTTAATGCTATACTGTATACTGTACTGAATACATATCAGGGAATAGACAATGAATGTGATCACAAAAGAAACAATTATTTGCTAACCAAAGTAGATCAAATGCTATTCTACCCTGGATTATATGACTAATGATTTAGTCAACAGCCTGCTTATCCATCTGCACAACACAAATGAGACTTTGGCAGCACTGCTGAGATTCAGTACTAAAGTGCTTACTTGCTAAATAGAATACCAGAATAATATATCCAAGCTGTGGATGTTAACATTGCCAGTATAGCATGATGTCCCAAACACTGTCAGAGCCAGAATCGTAGGGCCTGCTAGTCCTCTATGATAGCATCAAGGCACTAATAATTGTTTATGGTCTGCCTATTTTTCTGTCTGTTGTTAATCCAGTTGTGTAATCAAGGATTTACATTTATGTAGGCTATTTCTGTATCAGATCGTTGCTGCCTCTGCAATCTACAGTAGTACAAATATGATTGTAACATTACTATTCACCTTCTACAGCACACAATTTGATGGTATGCTGACCACATGTTATATAACATTTAACAAATTTGTTTATTTTCATGTGACTTACTGTACCAATTAAGAAATCTAATGACTTCTATTGTCTAAAACTAATGACGAAAACAGGGTGTACCGGCCATCTAAAATGATATCCATCCAAATCAGAGTAATAATCTTAGAAATGTTTCACTATGTAATGTCAGGGTCACACAAGAGCATGGAAATAACAGACATTACCAGATGGCTGCCATTACATCATGAAGAGAAGCTAGGCAAACATTTGACCGGGGAAGCTTTCGATGGCATGTGTGCCCTTCGCCTGTCCCTGAAATTCCCCATAAGCCACCTCATCACAAGAATGCTGAAATAGCTGGCACACCAACAGTGAGAGACAGAGAGACCCTGGAAGGAATTCAATATGTAGTATCAGTGTTTACATCTTCACTCATGGGCAATTAAACACAAAACACGACACAAAGATGGAAAAACAATGAGGTGGAAAACACTTACCTCATGAGACCATCCTGATCACTCAGGCTTCAGTTTGACTTAGCTGTGCGCAACATTCTGGACAGCGTGAAATCATAGCGTTTGTCTGAACCACAGTGGCTTCGACCAAGCAGTGTCATACTGGCAACTACGGGCGTAGTTTAGGTGTGACGTTAACTGACAGTGACAGACAACCACTATCAGTTCAACCTGCCAACTAGGCTATTTTTAGGTGTCCTGCCCTTTTCTTAAGTTTCTATGGACACGACTGGCTATCCAGATGGTTGTGTGCAATAAACCAAGGGGCATCAGGTTAGAAAAGTAGCAGTTTCAACATTAAAGAGCTATGCTTGATTACTTACTTCATGAATCAGGTGTGCTTCTATACAATTAAGTACATTATCAACTAATTTGTTTGAACAGAAAGAGCTGTGCCATCATTAGGTAAGCAAATGGAGCTAAACATGAACATAGAGGATCACTCCTGTTTACAGATCAAACTAATCACTGCATTAATGTCCTACAGGATAGCAAAGCCAGATCCTCACAATAAGTTTTGCTTTAGTTTGAGACAATTGGAAGACTTTTTTTTATTATTAATTTAATCAAACGCAAATTCTACATTTGGATTTTTTTTTTTTTTTTTTTTACATGTGGTCCATGTCATAACCATGTCGCATACGGTTAGTTCACGTTGGTTACACGGTCACCACTGCCTGGGGCAAAGCTGCATGCAGCCATCCACTTCTGGCACAGCCATGAGCATTATTCTATTTCTAACCACTTAATGGAGTGCATTGTTTTTCAATTTCATAAAGCATAAAAGAGGAACATGAAATGCAAGGAGATGTAGATGGTATCTTAACGTATTGAACATTTCACCACAAAATACAAAAAATAACACGCACACATATGGATGGGCAGTATTTAAGATACACATATTTAAAATACCAAATAGTGTTTTGAATTTGATAGGGATGTTGAAAATGGCTATATATTGTGTATAAAAATATATACATCAACATTTATATTTAGCGTTTTGTATTTTGTAATGTAAAAATACTATAAAATACTTTATGTGAGATGTTTACTTGGTGCAGCTTCTGATTGGTTACCTTACCTGACACAAAACTAACTTTGTAAACAGGGCCTAGACCCCTCTGGTTAATTTTGAAATTATTGAATAGCATAACAATCAGCATTGCTACAACTGTTTGTATTGCTTCATCTAACGCTACCACAATTTTTAACACTTCACTTTGACACAGCAAAAGCCTAGCCTTTACAATCACAATGTGTTCCCGATGTATGGGGCGCTTCTTCTGAGGGAGCACCCAGGGCATTTAACGGATGGGAGATGTGTTTTTGTTTGATCAAGCTTACTGTAAATATCAACAAGCTTTCTCTACAGTTGAAGAGTTACGGCTATATCAAATAGGCCGCAAAATACTTTTATTGATACATTGCTATATTTTGATACACTTATAATTATGGTATTTTATGGAATAGTGTTAGGGCTGATAGAAAATCTTTTAACAATAATGTTTATCTTAGAATTAGTTTCCATAATACATGTTGATGTATTTTTGCCCATACCTACATGTGCGCACACACACGCACACAGCGCCCTGATCCCGTCTAATTCTAGGCTATGAAAGTGCAATAGCGTCAAGATTCCCGTACTACGCGGCTCCTTTAAGACGTTCAAAACAAACATTGACTTCCCGTTTGTCTTCCACGACAGGGTAGGCTACAACAACAACGGGTTGATCGTATAGTTCTTATTTTGGTTGTAAACAAAACATATTAACATCGTCACAGGCCAGGGTGATCAGTCAAATGCAACTTATTTCGGTTGTATTAGCATTGGCTGACTAATAGTACAGTGGCCAGAGTATGGCGGGGCGAAAAAGAAAGGAGCGCTTTGCTCAAGCAGAAGCCGAGCCCGCCGTCAATCACATCACCCAGAGAGACGTGAAGGTGCCACGTACTCAGCTGAAATGTGTTCGTTCTGAAAAAGCATCAAGCGAGAGTGGAGTGAGCCATTATTTCCAGAGGAACGACAGACTGGGAGAGGATTTCTTCAACCAGCCGTGCGTCTGCTTGGCCAAGGCACTTCTTGGCAGGGTATACAATACCACCCACCAGCTCTGATTTGTATACAATAGCTTCGGAACACTGCTTTCTTGTGGTTGAAACTAGCATTGCAAAAAAGCTGTTTAATAAAGGCCTGTGTCCAGTCCACCAAACGACTTTTTAACGCTGACAGTGCCTATTTTTAATAGAAACCCTATGGCGTTTAGTGGACACAGGCCCTATGTTTCAGCACCTGCCTGGGTTCCTGCTCTCCCCGTTCTACAGCTCATCTATGCTTGCATGCTTTTTTTTACCCTTCTCCCTGCAACTACTAAAATAGTTATCCTCAAACAAACTTAGCGGCTAGGGTAGATATTTAGTTCTGCATTAACATAAACAAGGACTGTACCTTTTAAAAGTTTGTGAGAAACCCGCATACCTTTTATGTGCATATAACGTTTGAATAATAAGTAGAAACAGAAAGCACATTGAAAAGCCACTTAAAAGACCAGGAAATAAATGAGAAGTGAAGACAATACCACCTCCAGATGTGCTATCTCAGCTAATCTAGAACAAACTATATCAATGTCAGGTTTAAAACTGCTCAGTTATACCAGCTCCATTTATATGCTCATCTCTAAAGCAGTTAGCAGTATAAGTAGCATGCTTTTTGCATTGATTTTCAAAAGCATAACCGCCCATAATGTCTTGCCTTCTGTCCTGGCTGTACCAGGTGTTGGTGAGGCGGTGCGATGATGGCACAGAGCTGCGAGGAAGGATAGTGGAGACTGAGTCGTACCTCGGTGGGGAGGACAAAGCTTCTCATTCAGCAGGGGGCAAACGCACAGAGAGAAACACGGCCATGTTTATGAAGCCAGGCACGATCTACGTGTATCCAATTTACGGCATATACCTCTGTATGAATGTGTCCAGCCAAGGTAATGCTACCGACGGTGGTGTTAAAGCTTCTTTCAAAATAAAGCTGCTTGACTTTCCCAGCAGATCAGTTAATATACACATCATTCACCATGTTTACCAGTGTACATTATGGTGCTTTTGTCAATGACATATCACAAAGGGATTTTATGGAACGTGCGCTTATAATTTTATTGAGTGAAGGTCAGGAGCAAGGATACGGAGCTAATGCATACAGTGCTATGCATTGTATGCAGCTGTACTGTGTTGTATACGCAGTATTCATACAGTACAGTGTATGTATAATGTGTTGTGTACAGTAGAGTATGCATAATACTGTATACATAATTCTGTATGAATACTGTGTACACAACACAGTATGCATACGCTGTACTGTACGCATACACTGAGCGTATAAAACGGTATGACACCGTGTGTTGCATCCTAGGGGATGGAGCGGCTGTGCTTCTGCGCTCCCTGGAGCCCCTGCTGGGTCAGCATCTCATGAGGCAGTTCCGGGCTGCCAGACGTAAAGAGGGGGCACGGCCGCTAAAGGTCAAAGAGCTCTGCAACGGCCCTTCCAAACTGTGCCAGGCTCTGGATATACCTCGCTGCTTTGATCGGCGCTACCTAGCCTCAGATCCGGAGGTGTGGCTGGAGGATGACGCCCACGCCAGTCTGCCAGAGCCCCATGAGGTGGTGTCTGCACCCCGCATCGGAATCCAGTCCCATTGGGAATGGGCCACCAAGCCTCTGCGCTTCTATCTCCGCGGGAACCCCTGTGTTAGTGTTCTACACAAAGAGGCAGAGAGGCGGACTGTGGCTGTCGCTGGAATGAATGAGTCCTCAGATGTGAAATCTGAAACTGTTTAGGAAAGCTATAGTTGGCTATATGTGAAGCAGTTCTCCTGTGGGCACTGTAATATAATGCTGTTTACACTGATTATATAAACTGAAGTTCAGAAGTCCTTGAAAATTTATTTTTTAATGACAACATTTGGAATGTTACAGGGGAATACCTCTGGTGTTTACATTTATAGGTCTGATTTAAACACTAATCAATTCTCAAAGATGAGATTGTATACAAAGTACCAGTGTACTGGGTTATTTTTATTTATTTTATTTTTTTTGGGGGGGGGGGGGCTATGTATAGTATACATGTTAAAATGTATTTACAAGATTTAATTCTGCATTGTGGATAAATATCAGTACTGCACTCAAATTAGTTTAGATTGTGTTTGACACGTGTTTTGTGTTTCCTTAATAGAAAAGTGCAAGAAAAGGGTTTTTCCTCAAAGATTTATTGGTTTTGCAGATGTTTTGAAGTGCTCCCCTTTCCTCAAGGAAAAAACACTACTTGTTTGATGTCTGGTATCTTCTCCCCCACAAGTGGGATCCCTGAGGGAAGACAGCTGGAATGATCATTCCAGAATGTGCCTCTCTGTTTGGAAGATATGATGGAACCCACCTGGGACAGGAGACGTGAATTCTGCCCTGGTTGTGCAGAAACCCTTTTCCACAGATGAAGGAAATGACTCCAGATGCGTTCAATATGTACAAAATAATGTATTGCTGTAAACAAGCAGCACTGGCTGTGTATTCCCACCTACTGTACATTAAAGTCTGCTGGACAACAGTAGGTGGGGATTGGAATCACCGCAGAATTGTACCTCCCAGATTAAGGATGATCTCTCAGCAGATGTCCTACATATCAGGGTCCTTTACTCCATGGGGGACTGAAATATGGAGATAATGGGGTCCTCGTGGTTGGTCACCACCAAGACACTGCGGAACTTGTCGAACAGCGTCTTGAGCTGCGAGCGTCTCATGTTCTCGTTGTACATTATCTCTTCCAGATGGTGGTGTCCTCGGAAGTAATGCAACAGTCTGGGAGTGGGCAGAGGAAAGGGCTTTTGACCAAATCATTAACTTTGGAAATGTTCCGTGAGACAGGCCTTTAAGGACTGTGATCACATGGTTGAATACCAACACCATAGGGTGCAACACAGCTATATCTTACAATGATTTTCCCCAATCTTTTCATCAGTTAAGCAAATTCTTACATTTCATTTCGTAAAGGCACTGATGATATAGCCTCAGTTTCATTTTGTCAGGCTACTGATCATGATGCTAGAATAGTATTTGCTTACAAATGCTGGTTTATGACTATTGACAAATGTAACTAAGTCACTTTGGAAGAAAGTGCTGTACATGTAAATAAATCACTCACGTTGCGCCACTGACTGTATGTCAAGTCTGTCGTGTGTGCGTGCTTGGGCGCTCACCTGGCAAACATCCGTAGATCCTCTGGGTTCTGTGCAGCAGGGACGCTCGTGACGACCTGCCTCTCAGACTCAGTCAGGCTGGCCAGCAGGGTTTCAGTCATCCGCTTGTTGAGGGGCGAGTCTCCGCCCGGCAAAAGCTCGGCACTGGAGTTGTCCATGCTGGGGCTGGTCAGGGTCATGTCGTCGCTGCTGGCTGCACACGGACAGATAGACAGTATCTGAGGACTGCTGCTGTACATGCCAATCCATTTCTAGAAAGCCATAACACTTTATGCATGAAAGATGCAATTAGAAGGTGGACTTTTTGAAAGTGGCGGTCTGGACCGGCCTAGCCTCAGCCTTCATCGTCCATTAGCACAATTAGCAACTTTGTGCTTAACATCTGATGCACAGACCCCTGTAAGCTTGACTGCGCTTTCCGAAATTGAGTTAGTACATTTTAATTGGCTGTTGGCATCGTCACTCAAGAAGTCTGTTTGTGTAATTCCGGTGCGATAGTAGTGCAGTGGTCTTATTTTATAGTTAGTAAGTTTCTCATCAAATTCTCTTTAAGTTTAACATCCAACTTTGTAATTGAGTTATGTAGTTGGGTGATTGGCATGTCAATCAAAATAGCTCTCCTGTCAAGTAGGCGGATCTTCTTGACGAAGTTAGCCAGCGCTGTGTCCCAGACTTGATGTAAGCAAAGGATGGCTCTGTAAGACTAGGACCGGTCTGGACCCCTGGTACATATTTTCAGAAGCTGTATTATTTTTAATAATCATTTTGCTAACCTTGAAATCAGAATGCATTGTGAAGGAAAGTGTAGTGCTACGGCTTTGTTTATTATGTTTCATATTACGGAGCCAGGGCTGTATAGAAGGATCATATTTTTTCAACACACACAGAGAACGATGAGAGCGAAAATCGAGGAGATATATGTTCAATTTAACACAAAGTGCATTATCTAACATTTGGCTTGAAATAGATGACTACCTTTAAATGTACTGTACATTATCAAATGGTTATTTACTGTTCCGGTATAAACACAGCATCTTATTTTATGTTAATGGTGTTCTGTTGGCCTTATGTCTGGACCGGGTATTCCTTGGAATAGAGACTCTTAATCTGAAATACCGTTTTCTGGCTAAATAAAGTGATAACACCACAGAGAGAAAAAGCCGACGTACTCGGGGAGCCAAAGCTGAGCGCGCTGGGTGTGCTGAGGCTTCGGCCTCCCACTCGAGCTATCAGCGGGGGGTCTTCCTCCCTCGCGCCGGGCTCCTCCTCACTGGGGGGCACCAGCAGGCAGACGTAGGTGTGCAGCTGGATCAGCAGGCGTCGCTGTAGCATCCACACCACCATGTGGATGAGCTGGGCCTGGGTGGAGCACAGAGGACACCGTTAAGGTACGACGTCGCCCAATATGGTCTCCCATAGCGAGACGCCCGTGAATCTACGGCAACCCGGTCAGCAAGCTCAACGCGGGAGGCAAAACACGAGCTAGCGGCACCGCTCTAGCTCGCATTAATGATGAACGCTGTGGAGCTGATGTCACTCTGCCATTTATAATTCATCGCCACGGCTCATGGAGTCTGCCAGATCAGGCCCTGTGGGTATTTATCAGTATGTCAGCTAGTAACGTAAACAACTACTGCCCTGCACGAGGAAAAGTCTTGCTTGTGTGTTTGAGATGATCGAGTGGTCGTACCTCATGCACGGGAGCTTCCAAGGGGTTCCTGAACTCTGCCAGCGAGACGGGCAGTGAAAACTTCGCTAACACAGATGGCAGGTCATGGTCAGGAAACTGCTGTCTGAACTGCTCGGCCAATGGCGAGTAACTACACAGGGAGACATGTCACATGGGAAACAATTTGAGTAAAGCCGTATCATCATCCATCTTTATTCACTTTCTACAGTTAGCATCCATAGTACTGATCTTGTGTGAAAGGCTCAAACTGTCAAAAGCTATTACACGCAAATGTGCTCCATTAACACAAAGCCCATTTACTATGTAAGGAACTCGATTAAGACAGCCGTTTAAACCATCCGTGGACACTGCAGCGACAGTGCCACAGATGTGTGCTTCGTGTTGCTAATTAGATGATTTTCAGCTAATGAAACCAGCCAGATGAGACACTGGGAACAGTGGCCAGTCTTAAAATCCACTCACAGACAGATGTTGGCATGAGAGGAAAGCATGTATACGTTGTTCTCGCAGAGGGGATAGATGATGATTGCTTTGCCCCAGTACACCAAATGAGCAGCAATCTGGAAGATCTAAAAACAGTAAAGTGAAATAAATATTCTCCTGCTATAAATAGTAATAGCCGCAACTAAAAACTCAATCCTCAACTGAAATAGTGTGCACTGAAAATCTATGGGGAAACCATTTACAGCACAACATACACAAAGCAACCACTAGGTGGTGGTATGACACCAAACGTGTACCATAGGGGGAATATTAAAATCATTCTGTGATCATTAAACTTTTCAAGCTGCCTGCAGACTGAAGTAGTGACTAGACAGTAGAGGCCCATGAACCTGGAGTAGGGCCAGGTCAGTGTCCTGGGCGAGCTGCTGCAGGTTCTTCACAGCTGAGCAGGTTTTGATGAGGCGCACCATGGCAGGGGAGCAGTCTAGAGGGAGCTGGCTCAATAGGCTTTTCTCACTGTCCAGCAGCAACAGGGCATGGTAAGGCCTGAAGAGGGCAACACAATGGCATTCAACCAACCGTCTGCCTGTTATCACGCCCTATGCAAAGGTTTCATCTGATACTTGAGTGTAGCTACGCTGTACGCCACTAGGCAGTAGTGTTACAACCGACAGAAAGGTTAAAGAGTTTTTGCTGCTGTTATTAGCTCATGAAAACACACCAGAAGATAGTGGGCATGTTATGGGTTTGATACGGACACTATTACTGCAGTTCAGTACACTTGAATTGATTGAGGCTGAGATAACGTGTCCTCGATGAAGCCAGTTGTTTTGCATGTTAAGCCCTTGTAGCATCAATGCGACAAAGGACTATGATAACACAGGCGGGACACACTAAGAACTAACCTTATAGCTTTGAGGCTGCACTCTAAAGCCTCCGGGGGGATGTGGCTGCCTCCAATCCGATGTATCTTGTGAGGCAAACAGAAACTCACCTGCAGCCAGTTGTTAATGTGCAGTCTCACCAATCCTGTTGTACAAAGACTGGAAGGAAAAAAAAAACAGCCGCATGTCACTTCATGGTAACAAGCACTATAAGGGAAACAATAGGGGAAAATATAGATGAACGTATGTGTAATGTGTTTAATCACAGACCTGTCGTATGCTTCTTTGAGGTCCCTGGCAAGCTTACATTTGGGAAGAATTTGTCTGAAGGGTGACTGGGGACTTCCGTCTGTTATAGGAAGAATTGGGGAAAACTAAGCTGGATACAACAGCTACAGATTGAACACAGTGCTAATATTTGGATAATCTTTCTTCCTCTGCAATATACGTGATAATTTTTACAGATGTCAGAAGATTTTTTTATTGCAATCATAATTAATCCCATGCCTTCACTAATAAATTGCGATTTGCAAATCACAGATTTTTACCTGTTTAAAATGTATTCAAAAAAAATTTTTTCTCTCTCAAGTGTTTTTCTAACAAGAAGATAGGTGTAAGCAAATGTTTCTATTCATTTTTAAGCGTGCAATTTATCGTGATTACATTTTATCGTCTGCCCTATTTCCAGTTTGAAATATTCATATCGTCTATACTGTAATGCTTGTTCCATAGTGTAATGGCTAAATGTGACCTGTTCTGACCTGGCCGTTGGGCGATCAGTATTGGTTGAAGGTATACTCTTTAAGTGAACTGTGTTTGGTGACGTGGTGCAACTTAAGCCTCACTCTCAGTCATGGTGGTGATCTCATCCTGGAGAGCCAACATCAGCTTGGCCTCTCGGGTCAGATACTGGCAGCGCCGCTCCTCGTGCTGCAGGGCTATGGCAATGCGCCGCGAAAGGCTGTGCATGCAGCTGATTACTGAAGGGTCAGCGTTGGCCTGTAGGGGGCAACACGAACACTGTGAGCATCCTTAAAGGGATATGAATAGAGCATGTCAGTACTGTAACTAGAGCAAAGGTTACAAGTATGAACAATGCAAAGTACCCCAGTCAAAACTATGATATTATGTGTAAAAGATCCCATTAAAAAAATATACTTTTTTTATTGTGATTAGCCTAATCTTTTGATTAGGCTGTAGTTGTATAGATCCACTCTGTGGATTATGCATGTATGTTAACACCAACAGTATATTTACAGAGTAATCTACATATAACACATGCATTATTTGGTCAAGTAATGAATAACAATACATTACAATACATTTCTGTGATAGAAAAGCAGTATTTTTTATAATGAAAATCTAAGAAAATCATACATAATTTTATAACACCGTCTGAAAAATTATCCGAAATGATCATTCATTAAGTTTAGAAGGGTAGAAAAAGTTTTGCAAATGCACACATTTATTTAATCAATCAGCAAACCATATTATAACACATGAAATAGCAAGAAAACAGAATGAGAGAAGATTTCTGCAGGGTCTTTACTGAGGGAAAGTGCCAGGTCATACAAACATTGGGTGGGGTTCCGTGGCGTGCTCCGGTGTCAACAGTGCATCAGCTGTGCAGAACATAGTGCATATTGTGACTCAGCACTCATCACATGCTGTCACAGCAAATGGGTGGGCACCGACACACTGGGCCGAAAGATTAACCACGCTGCACTTATGTTGCTGGAATTATTTAAACTATGTTCTCATAGATAGTATGCACGTTTGAACCTTATCAATACCCCTCCCTTCCACAGAAGTCACCCAATAACTCGGCCTCACCCATTTTTAAGTAACTGTTTCAGTATCGTGAAAAGTAAAGAAACCAAACCAATGTAAATACACTGTAATAATGCAACCGGTCTAGGAAAAAGTCTTTCCTAACAATAATATAACTGAAAGGTAAATAAGAGCTATAATATAGTTGCAATATAAATGCAAACATTGAATCACAATGACTAAAAATGCATTTTCATACCCTCAGAGCAAACACCACGCTGAACAAGATCATGGTGGGTATTTCTCTCTTTGGTGAAGGATCTGATTTAGATACCTGCACAGAAAAACAACACCAAAGGGCATAGAACAACCAGTTGTTCACTTAATGGACCCATCTAATTCATATTAAAGAGAACATAGACATAAACACACAGAAAATATTGCAGATGTATGAATCCAAATCAAATGTTCCCGCATTAGTATATGATGGAATTTGTACTTACACAATCTGGATATTCTATTAATAGGTGTGTGTGTGTGTGGGGCTATTCATATAGAAGTAATAGTACATTTGTCTGGGAATGTTGTGGATGAAGTGTAAACAAGCAGTTTGTGTACACCTGCTCTTGGGCCATACTAAGTAATTGGAATTAAAGTGTGTGTGTGTGTGTGTGTCGGTGCACATCTACCACTGAATTACATCAGAACATTTCTACGGGAACCGATCCCACCTTTAAGTGACAAGCGACCGTTGAGATGAATATGATGGTCTACATCAGGGTTCCCCAATCCTGGTCCTAGAGGGCCGCTGCCCTGCATGTTTGAGACCAGGGATGTCCAGCTCCGGTCCTGGAGGGCCGCTATCCTGCATTTTTTAGATGTCTCCCTGCTCCAACACACCTGATTAAAATCAATGGGCTTCTGCAGAGACTGATAACGAGCCATTCATTAGAATCAGGT
>JAODVN010110370.1:0-15332 GCA_025434125.1 Chologaster cornuta
AGATCACGTTGTTTATAAATGACCCAGAATCACACTATTTCAGAAGCTCTGCGCAACGAACTTGACCGTTCAAAACAAAAACAAAAACATGGCGGTAATACCGCAGATCGCGATATTGGGCCACCCTTATTCACCTCAAGGACATTTTCTTCACCGCGACAGCCCTATCTACAATGGTTGAGGATTGGTCTCTAGCCTGCATCTTTGTTTTGTCTTGTGTTGTAGAATCGTCCGTCAGTGATCACATGTGCCCCCGCAAACAACAGGAACTGTAACCTGTCTCACTGTCCTGTCTCCCACAACGGCTGCTCAGGTCTCCCCAACCACTTCAGGAGGGCAAACAGTAAGTAATACAGCGCGTGCATGTGTGTGTGTGTGTGTGTCAAGATCAAGCTGAAATGTATTCTCTCACAAGTGGAAAATCATGTTGTTATACACACCCTGTTTAAAACACACAAATGCACTGTTGTACATACATTACACAGTATAGTTTGTGTATATTAAAGAAAAGGCATTTAGGATAATTTGTAGACTATGTTGTTATTCCAAGTCCTTCCTTGACATATCTACTAATTAGGTGTTGTACATGGAGAGTTAAGTTCTGCATTAACTACAAAAGTTCTACAGTAAAGTGCTGATTGTGTATGATAATAGCATGTTTATATTCTTGGATCATGTCTCTCTCTGATAATGATTTTATGATCAGCTTTTTTTGATAAATTCTCCTTGTATTATCAAACATAATGCTCCAGATAAACACTGTTAATAAGCCCCAGATTGGGATTGATTTAGCCCTCGTCATGTTTTCTTTACTGTTGTTCTCAGTCTGTTTTCGTGGCGGTCGTATTTCCCTGTTAAATGTAAATATTTGCAAAAACACACCTGGAAAAAAGGACATTTAGCAGTAGTATTAGTATAGTAGTAGTATAGTATTTTGCTTAATTGTTTATCTGTTTTTTAACAATAAATCAATATTTTGTTTGCATGAATAGAACATTTTAAGGAATCGTATTTGTAGCCTGTTTAAATTTGAGTTGCCATTTATAATTTTCTTTTACTGGATGTGGTATTGCATTTTTAGATGTCTCAACAAATCTTGTCGTTCTTAATCTGAATGAGTAGTATAGTACCTACATGGAATATAATCGCATACATTTTGTTTATCGTTGCCATGCTGGCTGTCTTTTCCACAGACATTCTGGTGGCCTGTTTTTCCGTTCATTGTCGGTCATGGAAATTAAGATTTTTTGTCAGGGAAAAGTCAGTGAATCTGACATTTGACTGGGCAACCAGTCCTGTTCAAGACACTGTGCTACAGAAAACAAGACTAGACGTGTAGTTCACAAGTGATGTGAGCACACTCACAAGTACCTCATCCTAACTGGCATCAAAGATCTATAGACCCTCATTGTGTTCTTCCATTCCTTTCCTCTCTCTCTCTCCCCCCCCACGTGTCTCTATTCCAACACCAGCCAACACAGCCTGTGACCCTGTGATCGAGGAGCACTTCCGTCGCAGTCTGGGGAAGAACTATAAGGAGCCGGAGCCCGAGCCGACCAACTCGGTGTCCACCACGGGCACCGTGGACGACCACTTCGCCAAGGCGCTGGGCGAGACCTGGCTCCAGATCAAGAACAAGGGCAGTCCCTCGTCGTCCAGCAGCAGCCCTAACTCCTCCCCCAACAGCCGCATGGTCAATCACAACCACTCCCCTTCGGTGGTCTCTTGAAGAGGAAGGGGCTTAGAGTCGACCCAGCACCCTGTCCCACCCTACCATTTGAGCCCCGCCCCCTTCCCACCTGCCCTATTCCTGCTTCCAGAACTCTGAAGCCCTGCTCTCTATGCACTTAATAGAGGATCGATCCAGCATTAATGGCAAGATGTGTAGAAGGTCAATTATACAGGGCGTTGGTTTTGTTCGCTATCTCTGTGTACCTTCCAGTCGTGTTGAGGCTGGGTACTGATGTGAAGTGTTGGGGTTGTTAGGCTTCGGGACTGAAACAATGCCAAACTAGAAGTTGAGCTAGTGTTTATAGCCATGTACATATAACAAGAGATGAAAAGAGGCGTTTGTAATTTGTTTAAACTTTAATCCATTTCGTTTTCTTACGTTTTTTTCTTTTGGAAGTAGCTCTGTGTACAATTTTTGCATCACAAGACGCCCGGCATTTGAAAGGAATGCAAAGTAAAAACATGAATATTTGGCAGGATATATTGTCATAATCCACCTGATTACTACCAAAGAAACAATGCAGATTTAATCTATGGCCCCATTAACCTTCACTCATTAATTCAACTCTCTTTCTGTGCCACAGTGGTTGTGTTATTGTTTGTGTAAAGTCAATGGCCTGGACTGATTTGCATTACATTCATGTATGAAATGAATGAATAATGTGCTTTGATGTGTTTTAAGCAAGCTTATCTGCTGAGTGACGGCGAGACAGGTGAGGCAAAATGTTCCCTTGAGGTTGACCGCAGGTCTGGCTTCGTCACTGTGGAGATTACTGGGATCTCTTTTCTTCAAACACTCCTTTGTTACATGTCACTCTTTGAACACAAGTGTTGTAATTATAATAAGCTTGTACCCTGCCAACCCCTTCACCACCCCATTGGCTCGTACAACGTTCAACAAGGTCTGTAGAGTAAATTAGTACTTTTTCAGATGCATTTTTAGTTTTGTTTGATAGCTGGTATCTGTTCAGATTTGTTTTTGTTTAAGGCTTATCAATCATACTACTTATTACTAGCCTTTTCATTCAAACATTTTCTTTTTTTGTCAGTCATACACATTATACACTCACTGCTGGGTCAGTTGTGCTCCATATTATTATTGTTATTAATGATTATTTTGTATTGCAATTCTTCAATAATACCAGTACGGTTACAAGCAGCTGTAGTGGAACAGCCTCCGGAAAGGCTCTGGTAAAATTGGTGTTGGCATGTTGTCATGGGGATTTTCTATTGACTCCATCTGCCAGTAGATCAATAGCTAGACAAGTGATCAGCTAGGAAATAGCCCAGTTGGCTTGCTCAAGATGTCAATTAGTCAGTGGTACAGGATGCTACAGTACATGCTTCTGAACGACTGCAGACACCAGGTAGACACAATAGAAGTCTGTAGAGATGCATTAGCCCCCCACAACTTGGCCAGAAATTGTGATTATTGTGCACAAATCTTGTGGAGCAGTTTGGCTCCTATTTCATTACAACAAAGCACTCCAATATGTGTAGAAGTGTAACTTTGTTGATGAGAGAAACATTTCTTACATTTGTTATCTTGGTACTTAGGGTGGGGGGGAGGATTAATGCTTTTGTTTTCTAAATCTTATGTTAAAATGGCGTATGTCTAAAATCTAATTTATAAAAAGGCTAACTTGACCTCTAGCAACTGACTTGTGTTCTCACTTGGTGTCCAGTCGTATACATTGCTTTCTCTGAACATTGTGCTTTAGCTGTAGATAAGCTAGTCTACTGCAGCTATAGGAACTCAATTTTAACAACTCCCTGTTAAAGAGGTGGTACACATTCCAATAGTCAACTTCGAACAGGCTTGATCTAGTCAGTGTTCTTCTGCTTATCGTGTCTTGTATGAAGAGGCAATTTTGTCTTTGAGACATGCTTAAAAAAAACACGTTTTTAAACACTGCACAAAACAAAGTTGTGGGCAGTGTTTCTTGCCACCGGTCCAATTAACATGTCTACTGCAGCATTCAACAAATGAGTGCCACACTCATGTTTTACTTAGCACTGCAGCGGTCACACTGTAGTAATCCTGGAAATGCTGTTTCTTTATTAATGAGAAAAATAAGGGGATATACTAGTAACAGTATCTGAACAGGCTTAGCTCAGCCGCGGACTGTCCACACATTCCATCTTCCTCCATCTAATAAGATGTTATGGACAGGGCATAGCCATACTAGAGGCTCAGAGATAGTCTGACTGCCAGACAACTAATAGATTAGTACCTTAATTTGCTGCCATTTAGAGATTGATATGACAAATGAGTACTTCAGTCTATGCTAGTTTGTGTTTTATGTAATAGTTTCATTTCACATGTAGTGAGGGGATGTTTCAGTTGAAAGTTTAAAGACCCTCTTAAAAACCGCGCTTCTACAACTGAGCCCGATGACAAGGGATGTTTTAGCTACCCCCGAAAGCATATACTTTAATAAGTCACAAGTATGGCTTTCCCATTTCCCAGACTCAATGGACCTTGGTTCAGATTAGAGTGATAAGTAAAATACTTGGAAATAGAGGAAAAGGTCCTGAGGTATTTGTTTCATAATCATTTCACTACCACCCTGTAGGTAGAATGCTCTCAGCTTCAGCACACATTTTCCTAAAAAATAAAACTTTTTATAATAGGTAACTATAAGACCATCATTACGCTGTGCGTAACGAATGTACAGAGAAAAAGAATTGTAGGTATTTTTTGAGGAACAATTAATTTGTTAATATGTAGCTATTTAATTGTCTTTTCCCTGTCCTTGTAATCATGCATTTTCATTTGTGAAAAAGTTGATCTTTTTTTGTTTGTAGTTTGTCATGTTAGAACAAGGTTAAAAGTGCAGGAACACAGTAAAATATGAAACTGCGTTAAGCCACTGGGCGCCTCTACATTTGTCATTGTTCTGTGCAGACAACATGTCTGTTCACACTGACATCTGAACAGTTGAGTGGTCAACCTTCTGGGACCTGCTAAAATGATTTTCATGTATTTCTTTCTAAACAGTGATAGAATGACAGGATTTTGGCTATGTTGTTAGCCTGCCACCTATAAACCATTAAAAAAAAGATATACAATCAGAAACCAGATAGATTGTAGCCTGGTATTTAATAGCTAATCTCACCCCCAACATGAATCACTCTTGGAAGACAGACAATGGATCTCCCGTTCGCACAGATCAGTAGATAAAATGTATGCTTTGTTTTCTTTTTGACAATTAGAATTAACTTGGTGGTTGTAGTTCTCAAAGCTGTAAAATGGTCAATATGTGGCACTGTCTCCTACTTAAAAGGTTTTGGCAGGCCACCTTTTTTGTATGTCAAGTAGCCTTCATGAACAATAAAGTGCTCTTAATAAACCACTGTGTGTGATATTTCTGAATGATATTTCTTTACTTATTTTCCAACTACATAAAATAAATCTAAACTTTTCAGGAAAAAAAACAACATTGTATTCCAGGTATAGATGTAGATATCCATTTACACAAGATACTAGTAAACATTGACATGTTTAGTAGAGGTTAAGTGGAGAAAAAGTGAAGTTAACTTTAATTGCATGCATTCATAGTCCCATATAAGTAAATCACAGTTAAAGGACAGTCACTTCTTAATGTTGTTTTGTGCAGGAAATAATTTTTACATACAATACAGTCAGACTTTTTCTCTGTAACATGGTTGAAGACAAATATCAGGTTTACATAGGCTCCATGTTAGAGACTGGACAACAAAGCACACATTAATTATGGTACTAATTGGTATTGCAACAATATCCCAGGAAAAATACTTAATGTTATTAAGACGGAACTTATGGAGTGCCATACAATACACAATAGTGTTAAATAGTAACTAGGCAGAGATACCAGTAACCATTAGGTAAAAGGAAGCTCTCAATATTTTGACACCTAGCTGTCAAAAAAAGAAACAAAGCTAAATAAAGATGAATATTTTTATATATCTGGACTCTGTTGGGAGTTTGACAGATACACCATTTAACATTCATAGGTATACTCTATGCTCAGTTCTCTAAACTGAAACAAATATCCTGAATTGTCATTCTGTTGTGTCTTGGATGTCTTTGGTTAAGCTCATGCAGAGCTAGAAATCATAAGGTTTAGCCTTTACAGATATATTTGTATTTCAGGACATCCATAAATCTCATACTCTTGAAAAAGCCCTGTGTAAGTGTGAGTGTTCATCATTTTAGTTACTTCTTGTGTGGATAATTTGTTGACAGAAAATGTGGCTTGCAGAATCATGTGTTACAGCTCTTGCTATACTTTACACTGAACCATATTCACGTTTTATTCAATTTTATATTAATTCATTTAATTAATTTTGATCACATAAAAACATGTTTGGCATCCTTGTTCAGTTTTCTCTAGTATATATATATATAGTACATCCACGCTATACCCTCGCTTCCTTTCTGCTTCTATTAACTTTAAGTCGAACTGAAAAGAAAAAGCATTCATATAAAATGTCTGTTTGGAGGATGGCCTTTTAGTCTAAAGTATGTAGTCAGATAATTATTGCCTAAACTTTACTACTGTATAGGTGCTAAAATTATCACTCTGCTGCGCCAGTCCTATACTGGTCTGCTACAGTAGTTTACATCAGAATACACTTTCTAGCTGGTCTCATGATCAGCCCTTCCAGTTCACTCCGCATAATTATGCAACTGATATATAAGAATATCTTGAAGCAGCGTTAACTGACATTCTAATGACTAGTTGCTCGGCTAGCAGCTGCCAATCAGCAAGGCACCATTCTCCAGTAGTGTCACAGGAACATTTCCTCAGACGCTTAACTCCTCAAACAGTAGCTGCTATTTTCACATACATTTCCAAAATAATGGTTTACAAAGAAGTGGCGGCACGATTGCCTAAATAGTGTTTGGATTGAATACTTTTACACTGAAGATGAGGCAATTTTAAGTTTCAGTTTGAATTTAAGATGTTGTAAACAACCTCCCTTCCAATGCCCACCTACAAGCGATGTGACTATGGGACGGGGCGTCATTCCACACCCCGAGTGCCGGAGACAGGCTGGTGTCCGCGTTCCGGGCCCTCTGGTCCCTGACGGAGCCTCTCCAATCGTCTGCTCAAATGCTGTCATCGTCACTCATATCCCAGATCTGAGAATCGACAACAGAAAACGAAATATCATGTTGAATGTTTAAACATACAGGTTGTGCGATAAATATTTCTAACAAGTAAAAAGATCACAGGACACACTGGCTGGCACGCACACACACACGCGGTAGACTGCAGTACTGTGTCAGTAAACAACCATGTCATTCTCCTGCCAGCAGATTCCTTACATTTCATCTTTCTCTAAGACGCAACTCAAACTTCTAAGGCAGTCTGGAATGTTACATGCACATGTAACTTGTGCACACACATAATTGTAACAGCTATGCGTTGCATTCCTACGCATGCATAGTGGATGACCCACTAAGAGATCTTTCATGCAACTGGAAAAATGATATGACTCAGGAGCTACATATTTGCATGTTGTTCGCAGTGTACAGTATACGCCTTGGGCCTAGGGTGTGCTGTTTGCAGTTTAGGTGTGTACTTATGGTTTGGGTGTCGTTTTGGTCTCAATTTAAAAAGCTAATTATTCTTTAGAGGATTTAAATGAAAAAAAACAATACAACTAAAGGAGAACAGACTACCGTGTCTATGCAGTATGTGACCTGGGCTGGCAGCATTCTAGTTGCTAGGGCCCCTTCTCCGAGTCCGGATAAGAAAATAGGGAATGCACAGTAAATGAGAAATTTTAGTGACAGCAGTTCGTTCACATAAATACTCAACATTTCTGTCAAATATATCTCTCCCACTGACATTGTAGTACATGTCTTTAAAGCTTTATTTTCACTGCGTATATTATATTTCTAAATACATTTTCTTCCCTTTACTAGGGTTCAGACCTCGTTCTCTCCAACACAGCCATACTCCTTGGTACTGTAGGCTGGAGAATCAGGGACACATTCATATCAAAGCCTGACATTCAGCTATTATGTTCCATTGCTGGTGGATGGAGAGCTTCAAAAGGACAGCAAGAAAAGAGTGCTTTGAACTAGAGCGACACCGGACCCCCTCTCTGGACAGGCGCCATGCCTTTCTTATGGTCAGTAATAGAGTGCGTGTATGCGTGCGTGCGTGCGCATATGAGTGATCCTTTGTGCAAAGTGACAGAGAAAGATGGGAAGAAATGAGGTGAACAGTAGGGGCTAACAGACCTTACATAACATGGACAGCTCCAGCCAACATGCCAATCATTATACTACTACATGTTGCTGGTGAATATGCTCTATAAGCCAAGTATAAATCCATTCATGCCTGTCTGTCTACTCTTTCCATTTATCCATCCAATATACAGCTATACTGAAAGTATACTACCAACCACTATTTATACTGGATAAATACGGGGAATTATTTTTTTGGGGTGGAAGTTGCTCAAACTACTGGCATCAACTGTTCACCCAGAAATGTTATTTCTGTTAAGAAATCAGGCACAAAGATACAAATAAAGTGAAACTTATACATACAAACAAGAATGTTTCTCCAAGGTCAATGTGGTCTTGATATAGGACCCATGTTATCTGAATTATCTTATCGAACCACTCCAGGATGAAAGTGGATGTTGTGAATCTTTTTTCAGGCCAATCTTAAGCTCCATGTAATTGGGCCTGTGCTGGTGTGTGTCTGCCCATGGATGTTTATGTGGGTGTATGTGTGGGAGCAATGCGCTGGGCTCAGGGTGATAGGAAAGAATAATAGTCATGGCTAGCTGTTGAAACAGGGCTGGGGTGTTATCAGATAAGGCAGATTGGAGTTGGAACCCCATGGCCAGACAATTCTCTACTGATTATGATTTTACGCACGCACGCACACCATTTCACTTGAAAAACTTGGTAATCTCACCCCTAGCAATTTAAAATAGGAATAATAAACTTTACTGTATATGTATGTATGTATTCATGTATATATATATATATATATATATATATATATTAAGTAATGCCTATTTTGTGCCAGGTGAAAGAATTGTATTGGCTACATGGCACTCAGGAGGTTCTAAGGAACATGTACCATTTACAAAGATTACACACCACCTAAATGGAAAGAAAAACAATGGGAAGGGATTCTTGATATGGGTGGTCCCAGTGGGACTCAAACCTCCATCAAACCTCCAAAGCGTCCTCCTGCTAGCGTTAACAACAGCCGTCACCCATTTAGTTATACAGCACTGCACTACCACTGATGGGCTATGCTATTAAACAAACATCTGCTTTACATATCAGCACCAACGCCAAAGCACAAAGCGCAAGTCAAGCTTTCATCATGGCGACTGGCTCCATCCCATGTACAATTACTGGACCACACAGTGTGGCGTGGTTAATAGTGGTTGGATGCACAAGAGTGACTATACTGCATGCTGCAAGGCCTTATGGGTGATACATGTGAACATCCACTGGAAAGTGGAATTTATATTTCACCATGATCCTGGGGTGTTCAGCTGATGTAGTTTACTTGACTGGCTCCTCCAACTGTACTGTGAAACAGAGGATATATTTTTGTGCAGAGGTACAGAACATGGTGAAAAGACCTTTGGGCAAGTAAGTGCCATCACGTTCCACAACAACTACATGGATTTGGTACTAAAGGCTTTTTACCGTAAAGTGCACAATGTAAACACGGACATTCCTGTGTGCAGTTCAATCCATGTAGTTCATCTAAGGTGTGTCATGATGCTTATGTTTAAACCCTCCACTGTAGGTTTTTCTTACTGCAATATGAAGTCCTACCGATGAGAACAAGTATTTGTCCCATCTGTAAAAATGTAGGCAAGAACTTCACTAAAGATGTGAAGGTTTAGAAGAAGTTTAATTGTTTTTAGGGTGGGCTTAGACTGACAAGGCCATTAGGAGACCATACCGTGATTATAACGAGGTGACAATAGGCCCCTGTGTAATAATATTCGATATGTGCATGTGCTCACAATCAAGCCTTCACATGTAGAAGGACCCTTCCTCTCCTGCTGTGCTCTCTGCGGCTTGCCTCTCTTTCCATCTTCTACCCCCCCCCTCCGTCTCATTTCCCTCTTTCCTGTCCTTCTCCTCCTCTAACCACACTCATCATGGAAAAACACACGACACCCAGCAGACGCAGCGAGCTGGAAATGACCCAAACAAGGAAAACAACAATGGCAGGTGTGTTACAGGGAGACAGGGTTTCAACAACAAGAAAAGTTGTGAAACCCTGTCTATCCGTGTGGCCACAAACACAGACACACCGCCTCCTTACACACGCAGCGCCAGAAAGCGGCTTGCGGGCATACGGGATCATGCGATGTACACCGCCAGTCAAACTCTGGATTGTATTGAAACACTGGCTGGTCTCGTGGACACTGTGGAAGCGATAACACTTTAACATGAATGGACATAAGAAAGGAAGAGGCATTTGAATTATTTTGTATGTGTGAATATGTTATATGTTTCATGTATGGTCATGGTGAAATGTATGTCAGCAAGTGATGGAAGCCATGCACACACAAAGCACTATGGGTCCATGACAGGTTAACCTGATGTAAATAAATAATAGCCTTTAGGTGTGGAGTTTCTGAAGTTTCAGCTATACAATGCAGAGGGCTACTCAGCTGTGAAATGGCAGCACAACACCAGCGATATGCTCTACAATCAGTTGTGGGGCCAGCGAGGGAACACAGATCATTTTACACTGATCAGGATACAATTTCATCTGGGTCTGTGTTCCTTAAACTTGTTGCAAACAACAAACCTCTAATGAAATGTACAGTAATACAGTAAGTCATTCTCATGTACCACTGGTATATTATCATTATACTCTAAAGCTTGCAGGATAACTAATCACCGAGTCATCCTAGGATGGGAATCCTTTATCCTAGTAAATAAAAGGATAAACTAGGATTGACATTAAAAATGTTAAGTTAGCATTTCAATTAGCAATAAACGAATACGGTCTGTTAAAATCACCTTGCTCCGTCAGTAAGAACGCCAACAAAGTGGTCGAGTGTGGGAACTTCTGAGGCAGCACCCCTATGGCCCTGAAGGGAGAGGTGTTTTTGTTTTGCATTCAGAAAGAGTTATCAAGAATGACTCACGAGAACTGTAGAAAACATGTCGCTGTTCTTTTACAGTAACAAACCAACCACATGCATGCACTTTCACAACTGTTTACAAGTAAGGAGAGGGATTACTGGCTCTGGAAAACAAGAAGAAAAAAACACACTATAAAATAGGGAAAAATAGGAAAATGATCTGCCAATAGATTTTTTTAAAAACAAGTAAAAATAATAACATATGAAAAGCCTTTAATGCCTTAATTGAAGATGTATAATTTTATTGAAGATTGTTCATCTTATTAAGTATTCATTTTTTGCAGATATATTGCCCCCCCACAGGCTACCATGTCAACCCTCCAATCCGTATTGAGTGTTCACAGCATGTTATCTACCTCTCTCTTGAGCCACACTCTGTTCTATAAAACCTCCACCTTGTTCCAGTCTACCTCTCCAAGGGGAACACCGAGAGTAGTGCATTAGATCACAGTGTGTGATCTAATGTGTGTGTGGTTTAGCAAGGAAGAGGAAGGGTGGTGTCCTATAGAAACTCTACAGAGCTACGGATGCAGGTCAGGTCCGCCAGGACAGACGTCACGTAACAAGCTGACACGTTAACACACCTTAATGGCAGCAGAGCTGCTGCTGATAAAGGGGAAGGCCTGCACCATGCAGTACATTAAAAAGGCATAGCAAGCGATTGCATGCTACTGTTATATTAGCCAAATATCTCCTCGCGGGACTCTAGCCTAGCTTAACGTTCTTTGTGTGCGCTGAAAATACAGTACGGCAGTACTGTACACAGCCCTGGCTCTGTAAACAGGAACATAAACAAAGTGGTGCGGACCGCACACAAAAACAACAACAACAACTCCTAGCCCTCGCAATGCATTTCCAATGTGTGGGGCCAAGCTTGTGAGGGAGAAGGCCATTGAAGGGAGAGGCGTTCTTGCTTTGATCAAGCTCAAATAGCAGAGAAGAGGGGAATAAATAGGAAGACAGCTACAGACGCAGAAGGAGGCAAGCAGCAGAGCAGGAGAGGCAGACAGTATGGTTGGGGTTTCCACTATGGGAACAGAGCGTGTGTGCAGGTGTGCAGGTCCCAGCTGAGGTTGTGTCCCTGCTCTTGTTTTGATAAACCCCTGAGTCTCCGGGTAACTAAGCAATCTGGCATGTACTCAAAACAACACACGGCCCTGATAGCAAACCACACAGTACCCTGAACAGCTTGTTGTGCGTTTCGCCATCACATTAACTCTGTCAATCCACCTTTAACTCAGTCTATTCCATCTGAATTTTAACCTCAAGTCAGTCGGGGAAAGTAGAGTATATGCTTTCTCTGAACCCCCAGCCTCTCTCTCTGAGTCATAAGAGCCAGCTAGAACAACACAGTGTCTCTTGGCTGGGTGTGGTGGCCTACAGGGGAGCAGCTGTTGTTCCTCCAGGGACGGCCTATATGCTGGCTCTCTTCCCTGGAACCGCTTCCCCTGGCCCGACTCCCTCCCCTTATCTGGTTCCTGAACGATTAGCCCGTCGCCCTCAGCTCTCTCTCCCTCTCCCTCTCTCTCTCTCTCCCTCTCCCTCTCCCTCTCTCTCTCTCTCAAGCCTCTATAAAACAGACTGTTTTCACATTAAAAGTGTGTTTGTGTGTTGGTCACATGCAGATCGAGTGACTGCGTAAAACGTTCCCGTAAACACGCGTACACACATGGAAGTGTCACATGTATGGTATTTTATGGCAAAACAACTGTTCTGCTCAGATACTATGTGTGTACAGTATACAGAACACATTGTATGCAGTGTAAACATGCAAAGTGTACACTACATATGGAAATACCCTGATCAAAACGTGAAGTTTGAAAAAAGTATAATAAAAACACATTTACACACTTCAACTGCCAGGAATATACTTTATATAAGACTACACATTTATACCTTACTATATAATATAAATATCAAACTTTAAACCTTGTTTTAATAGTTTGACAAACTAGTGTAATGCACACAAAACACTTAAATTAAAATGAATTCACTACTCATAAGGTGTGTGTGTGCGTGCGCGTGTGCACAGCACCGGCATTAACTGTACTTAATGAAGCGTTGTGAGCATGAAATTATCAAATGGCAATAACAGATCAACTTCAGCTGAAGTGTGTGTGTGCGTGTGTGTGTGCGTGCATACACGTTGCCAGTGGTGACTGCGTTTTATTAGATCTGAGAGTCAAAGCCAACTTTAGTGTGGTGAGAGGATCAATCAAGTCACAGTGGTGCACACATAGGCATACACATACGCACACCCAGCCACAAACTTCAAGAGACAGGAGAAGAAAGAAAAACTGTCATTATGGAGAAACAACCCCATCCTGCTCCTTCATACGCTTCAAAAGACAAGCCCTAGTTTTTCACTTTCCAGTTCAAACTATGCCACACACACACACACACAGTCAGGCGTAGTGCCAGTGTCTTCTGTATCAAACCACAGACGAGGCAATCTTTTGATCTACCGTCAGTGTTAAGACCATCAATCACTCTTTCATAAACTAAAAAACAATATTCACTCAGTGAAATCTAAGTGTGAGGAAGATCGGATGTCCCTCTCGGGGAATCGAACCCCGACCTCCCACGCCAGCCGCTCTACAAGGCAGGCTAAAACCCATGGGCTCTAGCCTGTTTGGCCAGAGCGTCCTATGAGGTGTCAGGTAGGTGAGGATTCATTTCACTGCACAGCTACCTGCTGGCCAACGTTACAGTTTGCTCAATGACACTCCTGTAATAAACAATTCCGCCTCGTTATTAAAATTAACAAAATGGTCATTTAATGTGAATCGCGCGCTCACACACGCACGCACGCAGCCGGACATGTAAACAAAGGAGCTCATATTACAACACACAGAAGCAGCGTGATGTCATTCTCTGCTCAGGACATAATTACTCCACCATATCTTTATGCACCCATCCTTTCATCCGCATCCGCTTATCGGTAGTCCGCTCCAGCTGATGTTTTGCTTCTGCATAGGCTACTGCTCTTCTGGCCCGTCGGTACCCTGCAACCGCCTCCGGAGTCCTCTGGGATATCATATCCCGGAAGGCCTCCTCCTTCAGTCGGACGCTTCCCTGACCACCGGTGTCCACCACAATGATCGAGGGTTACCGCCCCTTGAAGCATCCAAGACCTTGACACCACAACTCTCCACTGCAGCTTCAGCAATGGAAGCTTTGAACATTGCAAACTCAGGTTCAATGTCCCCAACCTCCACAGGAATGCCAGAGAAGCGCTGCCGAGGTGCAAGTTGAATATCTCACAGGATGGGGCCTTCTCCAGAGATTCCCAGTTCACCTGCACTACCCGTTTGGGCTTACCAGGTCTTCTTCCACCCTGTGACAACAGTCACAAGTGGTGGGTCCATGGGATGAAGAGGAGGATAGTGCCACGTTGCTTGTTCGGACTGTGCCCGGCTGGGCTCCGTGGCAAACCCAGCCCCCAGGTGCTCACCCTGAAATCCTATTTGTCGGCCCTAAAGCATGTAATGATAACTAAACTGCTACTGGAATATGCACTTCCTCCACCAGATTAGCATGGCGCTATACGCATGGTGCTGACGTAACATAGCAACAAAAAGGATAGATCTCTTATATTTCTTTCATTCTTTAACCATTAACCATTTTTATTAACATATGTCATTTCAGTATGTTATGTATCTTTATTGTATTTCTTAATGGAATACATAGATTATTTTTTTCCTGTACATATTTGTATTCATGCCTTTTTCTCTGTACATCTGTAGGTTTATGGCAAGCACAACTAGTGTACATGTATTCCCTCTGTAAACACTTTGAACTGCAGTTCTGTATGAAAAGTGCTATATAAAATAAAGATCATCATCATTATTATGATTATTATTATTCTAATTATTATTATTAAGGTGCAAGGCCGTACCCCAGAGTGCAGCGCAGAGAATCTCAGAGTTGAATCTCTTCTTGTATTTGCGGATCTCCGGGGTGTCGCTCTGCGGGCGCGTGTTGACCGGGTTCACATTCACCACCGAGCCTTTGCGGGACGGGTCGGCCCGCAGGGCGTCCGCCAGGCGCCCGTCTTGCCCGAAGGCCGCTGAGGAGAGGAGAGGGGGGGGGAGTCACCGACTGCATGTGGAGGCTGTGCCACGACAGATACACCTTGTCGTTCCTTCAAGGAGAGGTTGCTGACTGACCCCGTGACCTTTAACCTGTGACCCATCCACCTACCCATGTTGTTGAGGGAGCTCCCGCTGGAGGGGGAGATCTGGAGCAGCCGAGGGTCGATGAACGGGGTGAAGGAGGACGAGGATTTGTGTTTGGTCAGGGTGCTGCTGGCCGACTGGGTCTGATGGGAAGACAGGCGGGGTTAGAGAACCCCTGGCAGACCCTCTGGACCTGCCAGGGCAGGCCCGTGTCAACGAATCACAATAGAGGACCTGCCAGGGCAGGCCCGTGTCAACGAATCACAATAGAGGACCTGCCAGGGC
>JAODVN010112545.1:1760-16007 GCA_025434125.1 Chologaster cornuta
CATGAGAGAGGGTTTGATAGATGGTTTGATAGTGCATGAGAGAGGGTTTGATAGATGGTTTGATAGTGCATGAGAGAGGGTTTGATAGAGGGTTTGATAGTGCATTATAGAGTTTTTGATAGAGAGTTTGATATTGCATGAAAGAGGGCTGATAAGGCCTCTCATAAATAATTTCCTAGCAGCGTATGTGGCCTCACCCTTCATGGCCTCAGCTGTCTGAATGAGCTCTGTCACACAGGCTGCCACGCGCTTTGAGTGCATGAGCAACTGCTGCTTCTGCTCTGGTGTGGGCCTCTGGAGCACCTGAAAACACAAACGTACGCGCACAGACACACACGTACGCGCACACACACACGTACGCGCACACACAGGTTTATATTTATTTGAAAGATATATCAAAGAGCACACATGTTCCTCTGCTCGCGTTCCTCTATTCAAATCTTCTCTACCACTCCTGCAGCCACCTGCACGATAGCACTACAGGGCAATAGAGAGCCGTGCTGCATGAGATTCATTTCATTTCAAAAGATCCACATGTAGCGACACAGCGAGCCACACGGTGTGCACTACAGAAGGAACCAGTCACTACTGCAGCTGGCGCTGCTTGTTTACAGCCTTGCCCTAGCCTATAACGTAGACAGGCACACAGCTGTAGTCTGACCTGCAGCACCTGCTCCAGCACGTCGATGTATCCCATGGTGCACTGCACGCCGTACTGCAGCGCCTTACTCCGAACCTCCTGGCTCACCTCAGGGTGCCACGCTGCTTTCTGCCGGGGGGGGAGAGACAGACAACGGCATCAGTGTCGGTGGTGTCCGCGAGCCCTTTTGTGTCATGTGCCCGGCTGCGTTGCTACTGCGCTGTGCTCTAAACACACACTTTCCTGACACCCACAGTCAGTGTCTAAAGCTATCATAGTGCCATATATTTGTGTCGCCTGTGTTACACAAGGAGACCGTGGCAGCGTTCCCAGGGTGTGACGGAGAAGGGGCGGGGCTACTGTTTGTGGCTTAACACCTTGCAGGTGGCCAGCATGTCGCTGACGGCCTTGCGGCTCAGGTTGGCGGTGGCAATGACATCATCCTGCTGGGCTGAGTTGCCGGCGGCCACCGCTTTGGCCGTCGCCGTGGTGATGCCCTTGGTCATCCGAATTAACTCCTCGGGCGTGGTCGGCTTGTCGGGGATGTCCCTGGACTGGAAGACCTGTAAGTCACAACATCGGCGGTCTTAAGACGGGAGGCGGGCAGCATTTAGGGTAAACAAGAGCAGCGAATGGATTTCTCTGATAATGATGGCAGTATAATAAGGAGCTAAGTGGGGTTTTATTGGATTTGGGTTAAGCCCAATGTGGAACTGGCAGTGTGTGTTCTGATAAGGAACAGCAGTACATTTGCAAAGAAGGGTGGCTGCATCCCCTCAACATAGTAACCGCCCCTCTTACCGTCAGCTCCTGCTTGATGCACTCAATGGTGGCCTCCAGGGCTCTTGTTCCGCGGGTGGCTTTATCCTCCACTGCCTTCACTGTTTTTAACAGCGACGTCACATTGGTCACCATGACCTGTCAAACAGAGGAAGAAGTAACACGTCACACCACTAGGTGGAGCCCTCTCTCCTCAGTTGGGGTCCTAGAAAGCCATTTTCCTCCTCCCTTTCTCATTTCATTACGCCAAACGGCATCACTTGGGGGGGTTAGGAATGATATTAACGGGTTTGCCGCGTTCAACTGAATTAATCACATCGGCAGTATTTTAACAGTAATGAAGGGATGTATTTTATTATTCAAAGAGGTTTTTCTGTTACCACTGGCACTTTCATTAAACACGGCTTGAAGAGAGAGGAATTTCTAATGAAAACCCAGATATCACATTCACTAATGTGCAGCATTTTAATTAACAAAGGGCACAGCGTGTTAAAGAGCACTGGGAGTTTGAGTACTGTGGGGTTGGGAACCTGCTGTTAGGAGGTTACCATATGTTGGGGAGAATATAAACACTCTGTCTGTATTATCCAGGTCCACGGGTGGCCCTAATTCCATTTTGATGAGAAAATAGAAGGCCTATACGCTATACTTAGTGTTACCAGCAAGTAGATCGTCGGCAAATGATTTGGGAGGCTAACGTTGCTAGCGAATAGTTCATGCTTGCTATTGACTCATCAACTAAATATGGTAATGTTTAGCGTGGGAGTGGTTACATTAGCGAGGCCCGCGGCAGCTGGCATATAAGTGACAGTGAGAGTGTGAATGGCATTTGGCCGGGTTTTACCTAAACGCCTCAGATACGGCAGCTTCAGAGAGTTGTAGGAGATAAGCGAGGAGTTAAACACTTCCAACAGGAGCGTGACAGCGTCGGACACACAGAGACACGCGCACAAACCCACACCCTATCTCCCCGTGACACAGAGGCGCGCAGACATGACGGACAGAGAAAATGAAGAAAACACCCCCGCCGCCTCCCCAGCGATAAGCGCACGTCACCTTTACGTGATGAAGCCTATTGTGGCCTCAGACGGCACGTGGCTGTGATAGGACGTACAGCGTGTGAGCAGTGTGTCGCGCATGCAGCGCAGGAGTGCCTCCACTGCACCTCGGACGCGCCGTGTGGCGTCTGCAGACGTACCTTGGCGGCGCTCTTCAGCTGGTACATGGACGGGTCGTCGGCCGGCTTGCCCGAGGCACACTTGGTGGCGCCGATGAGCTCGGCCAGAGCCTTGGCCACGTCCCGCACCGCGTTTATCAGCACCACCTGAGGGGAAACAGCCAAAATCAATACAGCGACAATGGAGCGGTGGTTTTATCAGCAGGCACCCCCCCCCTTACTCCCCAACTGCCCGGAGACAGGATTTAACAACGGCAAGGGCGGGGTGCTTATCACCGCGACCTGGAGCCACGATACTCCAGCCTTAGCAAAGGCCACAGACAGATAGGGGCTCGCACACCGGGGAAGGAGCAGAAAGGGCATGTCAGCCGAGGCTGTAATTATGAGAACGTAACCGTGTGTGTGCTGAGAGATAGGGGACAAACGTAGAGCTAATACCACATAATACGGCAACACAAAACATCATGTAGTGATATCAAGAAGTAGCTTTGACTGCTCCCCAACTCCCCAGCTGACAGCTACATGCACAGGCACTCACCTGTGTCTCGGGGTCCTCAGAGCCCATACTGGTAGCCCCCAGTTTGACCACCTCTGTGAGTTGGGTGATGGTCTTGGCTGAGGACTGGGCTGCCTGGGCCAGCTTCTCCTGGCTGGACGCAGCTCCAGCCACCAGAAGCTTGGTGTCCTCCACCAGTGCTTTGGCCGTCTTCAGGATACTCTCCCTGGGGGTGCATACACGATTTCCGTGAGAAATATAATGTGAAATCACTTTTGTTTGAGCTCATAGAATGTGTAAGGAGTAAACGTATTCGCTCACACTGGTGAGTTCTCTGTGAGAAGTGATACTGTTGTCTTACGTTTGTAATTGTGAAGGGACAATGCCAGTAAAATGGATTAAGCAAATCTTCCTCCAGGGAAGAGTTTTACTATTTTTACCTTACATTACGGTATTCATCATGTATTATTTCGTTTTATATGTCCTCTATCCTTATCCGATTCCTTTTTTTGTATTATCGTATTATTGTTGATTTAATTTCATTTTACCATTTCATCCTTTGTGTTTTTATTAATTACTTCAATTGTAAAGTACAAGAGCTGCAACCTCTGTATGAAAAGTGATATATAAAGAAAACTTATAAAAAAACAACAACAACAACAACAACAACAACAACAGCAGCAGCAGCAATATTTAAAATACGATAGATTAGTGGTCTGGGTATTTGAGTCTAAGCCAGAAGGTCATGGTTTCGAGCACTGGAGTTTGTCCGCCTGTAAGAAAGATCTAGAATATTTGTTCTTTGTAAGTATATTCACTGTAAGTCACTTTGGATAAAAGCGTATTGGCATACTACATGTAATTGTCCCAACAGCAGACAACTGTTCCAGTCGTACGAGTCGTACATCTTCATTCATATGAACCTCTGCTATTTGCAAGATGAGAAGTTTAATAATGCCGTGTAAATGTTCATCCTGGGATCAAGACCAGATCACCCCACCTGTGGTCCGCAAACGATTCCTCGTTCTCGGGGTTGAGCGTCCCGGCTGAGGCGAACATGATGGTTGTGTCCAGGTCGGCCATTATGCCAGAAACAGCGCCGGCTGCTGTGATGCAGGCCTGGGTGCCTTTGTTCCCTGCCTGCAGCGCTGACAGCACCAAGGACACCTAGAACACATGGCAAATACTATAGCGACCACAGCACACTCTACAGGCTATTTTAAGCTATTCAAACGAGACAAGAAGCAGAGAACATTTATATCTGCTGTGTCTGTACATTAATGATGATGTAAGTTACAGTAAGCATTTTTTTCATTTAAACATTTACAAAGCCTTTGATATGATAATGCTTTATCCAAGCTTTGTATTTATTGGTTGAGTAGCAGAAAACATTCGCAGTGAAGCGAAAATAGGCAGAGTGGATGAAAGCAGGAAGCAGGAAGCTAACAGTACATTAGCTCGGAGACGACCGTACGATCACATTAAGTCGATGAATCTGACTCGACAAATCGCTGGGCTCCCTTAAAGGCTGCCACCTCAAAAACAAATGGATGCAAACTAAGGCATGTTTTACAGAGTCAAGCTTCAAATATCCATATGCACAAGGCCACAAATGATCTGATTATGAGCTCTGAACCACATGATGTACAGATTATCCTGCTGCACAAAGGCTTGCTACTGCCACTTTAAGGAGAATGATCAGGATAGTAGGCATTGCATGGTAGATCTAAACCAGGTTGCTATCATTACCATATAAATTACAGAACCCATTCCAGTTCAATAATAACACTGGCACGCTGTTATGAAGGTTCAGAGGAAGCACAAGCTTCTCATCAGACACAATGAACCATTTAGGGCCCTCTTAATTCCCATAGAGGCATAGAAAACAGTAACATAATAATGAGTAACTAAAAACTAGCTAATCATAATATATTCCAATGAACTACAGTAATTGCTTAATTTTAACACTCGAAAGAAATTGGGAGTAATTCATGGAACTCATTTACATAAAAATGTCAGTGCTGATTTGATGTTTTACTTCAAACAGCAGGGATAAGGGATTCAGTTCTCGATTATTAAAATAACAACAACAGACGCATTGGGACACTTATTAGCCTGTATGATCTGGCATCATCCCATCACATCACATCATTTCATTTGTGTTGTTTTTTAGCACTGCAAAACATGAACTGAATAAAAACAACGGAATTTGCTTTTGGCCTCCAACCAACATGAAATCCCTCATGAAAGAGATAGCACATGTACACTTGAGATTAGAGTGTGTGGGTGTGTGTGTGTGGTAGACCTCGTCTCGACCTATCTCTGCTCTGCACCCTATGGCCAGCAAGTGCACTGTCAGGGCCGTACTGCCTACCTTCTCGGTGACGGCGCGGGCGCACTCGATGAGCTCCCTCTTGGAGAAGCTGTCGGTGGGGCTGACCTGCAGCGCTCCAGCCTTTTGCACCAGGTAGATGCAGCCGTGGCCCAGGTCTTGCACTCGTGTCTTAATCTGGAAACCCACCTGAAAGCGGAGAACACATTGGGTACTGCTAACGCATCCCGCAAAACGCCCTCCCGGGTTGCCATGGTGACCGCGCCGCGGCCTATACCGGCATGCCTCTTATCGAACGCGTGAACGGAGACTGGCGCTGTATAGCGTGACTGACACCTCTGCCGCGATGAGTAGCATATATCTCTATTAGTCCTTAGGACTGGCTAGCGGTATGTGTCGCTATGGCAACCGGCATGTATGCAGGCAGACACATGATTAGAGCTTTGTACTGTGTGCTTTGTACTGTGCCGTCTCACTGCCCTCTGTGGAGCACAGAGAAGCATCAAGAACACACTGGTGTGAGTGCTGGGAGTGAGCCGTGTTGTAGGCAGTGTCTATTTCTGTTTGTTCACATTGAAGGAAAACCATGCTGCCTCTGTCTGTCAGTCTACATACAGTTCACAACACAATGCAAACAGCTATGAGCATGGCCGCCATCGTACCTCCTCTGGCTCTGCCGTGGCAGCTGCTAGGCGGCCTTGGTTCGCCAGCTGCCCGTAGTCTACTGTAACCTGGGAGGCTAGGCAGCCCAGCTCCTCTGGGCATGTCACTGACTTAGTCATCTGTGAAGAGAAACGTTCATAGTAGCTGCAGCTACATTACATGTAACACTAGCTAGGAGCAAGCACTGTAGGCCAGTGACATCATACACTGTATATCATCATGACAGTAATGGTTTACAGTTACTTCCAGTACGTCATTTAAGAACAATCAATTCATTGAACAGCGCTAAAACTAAAGCTAAAACCATTTTATCAAAATTTTTGCTAAAACCATTTTATCTTCTTCTTAAATGACATTTCTTACCAATACCAATGCAAATGAAAATGCTAATGAAATGCTATGGCTGGGCACTCACCATCTCCTGGGCGGTGATGGCTATCCCCTTGGAGAATTTCACCATGGTGGTTTGGTAGTCCACAAAGGAGCCCTCGGGCTCAGCATGAGATACATCCTCCAGCTGTGGAGGATCACGCACTACTGTCAATCTGAACATCAGCAATACATACTACAAGCACACAAGTTAGAAACAAACGACTGATTGACATTTGCTACCTGTTAATTACCACAGGTGTATGAGCTGAGGATGTTGATATCTTAGTGACAGACACACCGATATGTGCAAGTCATGGCCGACTATTAACAAGGCCATCATGGAAACGGCCTAACCTCCAGTCGTATGAGTGACAGCTAACAATTCCGGGCGAGCGGGCGGCTTAACACTTGTCATCCATTTGACTAATGAGAGTCCCTGAGAAGGACAGCCTCAGCAGAACGCCCACTGTAGAGCAATAATCTTAAAGGGGGAGACAGTGGCTTGTCTTCAGACTGCCTTCAGGCCACTGACAGGGAAATGGGTATCTAGCTGAAATCATTCTAAATCAAGATAGCCCCTGATTTAGCACAGCCGTGGTATAATTATCACATATGCCGTATACTGCTATGTATGCTCAGCCAGGATGCCCACATGCCAAACCTACCCTGCCCATGGCCTCCGCTATGGACTCCACCATGCCCCCAACCATGCCTCCCTCACTGGCAGCCTCGTTCAGCGTCACCATGATGTCGTCCACAGCCTCCTTCATGAGCTGGGATGCCTCAGAGATGGCATCGTGGGTGTGGGCAGCCTAAGGGTAAAGTCAACAGCGCAAATAGTTTCTTTATTTAGCATAATAAATATAAACAGTACAAAAAAAATAGCTTTTTAATGACAGTAACTCTCACAATGATTTACCATAAATTATTATCATGTTTCATTATCTTAACAAAGACACACTGTGGTGTAATGACTTCTCATCGTGGGGTCACCTCAAACAGAACTCTTGTGCCACACAATGCAGCCATGATGAATTGTGTTTGTGCTTGGTGAAATACAAGTTACCTTGGGGTTTCCGCCCCCCTCTTTGGCAGCATAGAGCATCTGCAGGGCAGACTCAGACAGTGTCTTGGTCTGATCCAGGATGGTCATCTGCTGCTGGTGGTCCTGAAGCTTAGAGGCCAACCCCACAGACGCCACGATGAGCGGCTCAAAGTAGCTGGCCAGCTGTGTTACCTTGGAGAAGAAGGAGAGGAATCGAATGGAGAATGAACTGATGCTGCATCCAAATGGGGCCGTGTTCATCACGTTCATGAGAAGGGTCCATAAGAACGCTGATCTTGTGGCATTCACAAAGTGGAACGTTTCGGAAACGTTTTGAGTTCACGAGTTCAACTTGAACGCATCATGAGTCTCCACATGATGAAGACAGCATGCAAACAAGTACAAATAAAACATGTCTGTAAGCATATAGGAAATAAATAATACAAATGTAGTAAATTATGCATTTCCGCACATATAGAGTTTGAGTAAGGCAGAGAACATTAACAAAAGCTGTAAACATGAAAACAAATGGCCTATCAAGATCCATCCCTCCCCAGCTGAATTAAGATGATTAAGATATTGGAGATGATGCAACATCTTAGAGTGATTGCAAAAATGAATGATAATAAAATGCGGTGGATGATACGCTGCCTAGACAGATTCTTGGAAAAAAAACAATAAAGCCGATGTTAGAGCGGGTGTTGCCTCTATAACAGACAGAGACTGGTCCGTAAGCCCATGAAAAGCCTGGTGGGATCAAGAAACATTCGACAGGGACCAGCACCTTGTGGCCGAGTTGTGCCGCCTCCCCGCGCGCGGCCGTGGAGATAGGATCGATAAGGTGGCCAATTTCCTGCACGGATGATGTCAGCTGGTCCTGGAGAGCCTGTTGAGACATGCGGTACCATTGGCAGCAGGACAAAACACAGAGCAACATCGGGATTGAGTTATTTACCTCCGTCCACTGTCATGGACAGGGTCATTTCAACTCACCTCCATGGAGATGTCCTCTCTACCCGGAAGGGTTTGCCCAATGGCAGCTAACGAAGCTTGCTCAATGTCCCGAATACACTTATTGATGCAGTCAATGGAGTAGTCACATTCCCTCTGGCCGGGTGCCTTGTCCCTGACAGTTACGATAAAGAACTGTTACAGTGTGCTATCTTACAGCAAATGTATTTGACAGTGATTTTAGCATTATCCCACTTATTGTCAATGTTGTTGTGATACCTGTACTGTATCTGACCTAAGAAAACAAGACCAATGGCGGTGCTCATGGGAATTGTAGTCAGCGACATTAGCCAAACACTTAGGGTGCAGACAAACAGGTCCATTTACAATATATAATACACTTTAAAGGGTTAAAAACATGTGCTCTAACAAAGTTGAGTTGCTGGATCAATGCCCCGAGTGGAATTGGGCCAACATCTTCATGAGCTTATTAACGTGAGACAAGGGAAATAAATGCACGTGATGTAAACGCTACAGAGCATCCAGTGCTTACATATTAGTTGGTGCGCCCCCTGGAGGGAGCAAATGAGCAGTATTGCAGTGCGTAGCCGCTGAGTGGATGGTGTATGTAATTGGATGGTGATAATGAAGAGGGAAGGCACTTCTGTTTGTAGCAGCAGGAGGGGCCCAGCCATTGTATGAGAAAAGCTGATTAAAGTGAGGCCTGTCCTCAACAACAGAAGAGGGATTCATCTTTATCATGGCTCTGTAGTGTTCTTCTATTACAAGGCAGCAAACAAGTTTAGCGTCCATGAATTACAAATGTAATTTCATGCTCAGCAGAAGAGATGTACACAGAAAAGACTCATGTTAAAAATATCTACATTTAAAGTGGTTCTCTAGCTGTGGGTGGCTCCCCCACACAAGATCTATTTAGTAGGGTCGTGTAAGGATTTAGTTTTGAATATAGTTTATTGCTACACTACAGTGACAACTGTAATTTTAGCTAAATTGTAAGCAAAAGTAACGATGGACAGCAGGTAGCTGTGCGATGTTAAACCTCACTCTCCGACACCTCAAAAGACGCTAAAGACACAAGCCAGAGCCCATGGGTTTTGGCCTGCCTTGTAGGAGCGTCTGCTCTCTGCGTCGGAGATCATTGTTCGATTCCCCGAGGGGGTAACGGACGATCTCCTTCACACAAACATTTTAAGATGTAAAACATGCTGACCTGATGGCAGTTATTAGACTCTTGATGGAATCAGACACTGTTCGGGAGTGACCAGCTAGTATTGACCAGGTGGGCGGGTCCTTAGGGTTTAGGACCAATGAGCGGGCGGTTTCCAGAAGCAGGGCCGAGCTATCCAGCATTGAGCACGCTGAATGCACAATTGGTTCTTGTGCTGCTGAGCCCTGGAAAAACGCGATAGTGGGTGAAACAGCTATGACAGAGATTCTCTCTATTCACAGACTCCTGAGGAAGGGCTAAATGGACACGAATAAGAACAATATTAATATTGGAGCATCTGTGCTCTAATGACATTGAAACACATTACAGCCATAACATGCTGTGAGGTTTGCAAGAGAGGTTTCTGTAACATTAAAGGGAAAAAAAGAATAGTGTACAACTGAATATCAGAGAAACTGCTTCAGCTTTAGTTCAGCTTGGAGACATTAACTCAACTTAATTCAAGCCAAATCTTACATGTACAAATGCACATGTTTAAACATGAAAAACATCCTTCACACTTGGAAACCTAAAAACATTGTTAAACAATAACTGCCAGTTTAAAGTTGTTGGTCACCTAATGACTAGTGTTTGTTTGTTATGTTCCTGTGTTAGGTAACTGAATTGACAATGTTAATCGAATTTGAATATAAAATAAGACCACCATGTATTTTGCTTCAGTGTTTCTATTGTAGTTTCTTATTTCCCAAATTAAACACTACAACAATTTGATTTAGCAGCACAGTATTGCTTTAACATCCAACATGGTGTGGGGCATTCTAAATGAATGAACTCAATTTATATAATACATTTAATTAAATTGTACTCTGGGCCAAAGTTTCTATTCTGGTGTTCCCAGCCCCAGAACAAATAGTCGCAGTAGTCATGGACACAATGAAATAACAACACATTGCAGCTGTTCACATACAGTACACACCTCGTTGCTGATCTGAGCAGGAATGCTGCCGAACTCAGGATTGTTGGCAAATGTGGTCAGATTCTCTACAGCCTGAAGGAGTGGGGTTGAGGCAACACGACACCTGTTTCTGTTTTCCTCAGAAAAATCCCCATCTAAGGCCTGAAACAATGTCATTGGGCATTCGGTCATTTTCAAATGTGCAGGGATTGGAATCTCAGTGAAATGGTTGAGGGTTAAAAGCATAAGAACGATTCTAATTTACATGAGCTGTGTCGTTCGCTGAAGGGTTGACCTTGATGGTTTTGACAAGGTTGGCCGTGGTGTTGGCCACCTCTTTGGCAGACTGGACAAACTGTCTCCTAGCAACAGGATTAGATGTTCTTGAAGACGCTAGGCGACATGCGTTACAGAGGGCTGAGGTGTTTTTGGCCACAATCGTTGCTGCAGAGAGGACCTAACAAACAAATAAAGGAAAGACATGCATACAGTCATAGAAGTGAGTAGGTGAGAGTCAACTAACTTCTGATGTAGCCAGTTTGCAGTTGTTCTACCGTGCGTCTCTTGAATCCCTTAGCCATAGTTGGTATTCAGTAAAAAACGTATATACATGGTAGCTTCGGAAAAAAAGCGGCAGGTCAAGCCAGATAACAGCTATAAAAAGTTTGACATATAGTTTCGAAAATATGGTAATCTTTAGCAATCCACCGTACACTGTACAGCACAGTCTCTACAAGGGTGGTGTAACGTTTCTCTCTCCCACATGACATCGTCATACAGCATGCTGTACACCATCTCACCTGTGAGGGACTGCTAGCTGGGTCTACTAGATTCTGACAAGCCATCTGTATAGCCTGGTTGGCTCGTGCAAACTGAATAGGATCCACTAGCCCCTCATGGCCTGACTGGCTATTTGGATCAGAGACGCCTACAAGATATGAGGCCTATAGGGAAGGGAAAATATAGATTTTTGTTATTTCTGGTGGGGGAATGCAATGTGTATATCTTCGCCAACTGGCCTGGGTAAAAAAAAGAAAAGAGATCACTTTGACTCCGTGTGGAGTGATTAGCAAGCTGCTTTCAATGGAGAGGGGTAGAGACGCTGTGATCTCACCTGTCCGCCAGCTTCTGTCAGTCCACACAGGGCTTTTGAAGCTACACCCACACTCTCCCCGAAGGCTAACACATCGCCGGTCTTGCAGTGCTGAGATATTCCTGCCATGGCCTCCCCAAGGACCTGAGGCAGGTCAAAACAGAGTGAATGTAGTAAGTAGAGCAATATCAATTAATGAATGAATAGAGGTTGAGCTGGCCACCGGAAGTCGTCACCTTGGAGTTCTCCATGACACTCTCGATGCAGTCGAAGTAGGATAGCTCATTCACAGGCTCGCTGGGGTTCTCCAGGAGCCCCCTGACCGCCTGAACAGGGAAACACAGACAAAGTGTACAAGTATAAAACCAATAACCATGTCCCAGAGAGTTACATTAGATGTATGGCCATCAGCCACTCCAGAATTGACATGTTTAATGCCAAGCTGTTTGATGGCGCTGCCATAAGATGTAGTCAAAGTGATTTCACTGCTCTTTCAATCTAACCGACAGCTAATGTGTGTCATTCATTACAGGGCGTGAGATTTAAGGTTCTCATTGTAGCTACAGCAGGCATGGCTGATGCTGAAATGACCTGCGGATAAATGATGTGCCACGATGGATTCACACCTAGAGGGACTTGAATGGCTGGGGGGCTCTAAGAGACTGATTGTTCCCTATGGGCACAGTGGCCTACCCGGCCAAGCCAATAGTTGGAATAGATAGTGCCTGTGTGTAATTTCTGTGCGCAGGGGATGGATACCTCCAGCTCTCTGAGGGCGTTGTCGCACTCCTTCTGTCCCGCTGCTTGCTGAGTGCACAAGGTGATAAGCTGGTTAATGCTCTCTGTCACCGCTCTGAAACACAGGGCAGCACCCCACAGCGGTGTTAGGTCACACGCATTCCCCCAAATGCACCGGTGGTTCAGCCTTGGTGCACGCAGCCCGTTCAGGCCATTCACCCATTCCTCACCCCACCCCAAAAACAGTTCATAGCGCGAAAGCATTTTGGCATGCTATGCTAGCTATCACATGCACAAGATAATAGCAGGCCTACTACTAAATATATCTATAAAATACACTGAAAAACTGAATGCACATTTTATTAAAGATTATGAAACCAGATTTAGTGCAAAATTATCTCAATGTTCCTCAGGTGGTCCTATACTGAAACCCACTGCTCTAAACCAGCATTGCTTAAGTGAAAACATTTCCCCTTTTTGTTAATGTTCAATGTGAAAAGGCCTTTAGGAACCAAGCCGTATCGCTTGTGTTCAGGCCTGCTGAGCACAGACAGTCTCTAGTCAAGGAAGGCTCCCATCTCTCTAATTAGACAGAGAGAAGTCAGTCAGGTTTGAAGCCCCATGGGACTGCCAGCCCACTTTCCAGCACTTTTAACCAGGCATGGCGTAAGAACAGCTTAGAGATACAGGAGAGATGTTGTGTGGAATTCAAGTCAAAAACGGCTCTTTTCTTGTCCTAGTACATCCTAAGGCGTGAGGGCTAAATTGTGAAAATCAAATGCCTAACATACACTCCTAAAACTCCTAAAACATCATCTGGTTAACATAGAATACATTTCTGGTATCGGTCTAGAATCCATTAG
Source organism: Chologaster cornuta (assembly GCA_025434125.1). NCBI lineage: Eukaryota > Metazoa > Chordata > Actinopteri > Percopsiformes > Amblyopsidae > Chologaster > Chologaster cornuta. The sequence continues at coordinate 15,055 of JAODVN010112545.1, forward strand.
CAGCCTTGGTGGATTGATGTACTGTAGCATACATTTATATCCTTTCTTCTGTCAAAAATGACATGCAGGATGTCGCATCGGAGTTAAAGTATTTATTTAAAAAAATATTGTAAATACCGTCACGTTCTTCTAAGGCATTTCTTGAAGCCTGTCAGTACTGTACATTCTACCTTTACATAATTACAGCTGGCTTAAAAATACTGGTTTTAATTACACCGAATTACCTTTTCTGGGTCTATATAAATCCTGACTCACCTTGCCGCTACAGCTAGTAAGCTTTTGGCATTAGCTGCTCCTGGATCCACAGAGAGAGACTTGGCAGCCAGTAGAAGCTTACTGGATGCCATGGAGATGTTTTTCAGGTTACCGATGACTTGGATCTGGTCGTCCTGGCTCTGAATAGCCCCCCAGATGAAAGGAATGTACCTATTTTTAGAACAGCGTCTACAGTGTACTACAAATATTTTTTCTAAATAATGAAATCTATATTGTTTCCATTGAATTTCCTATTAAGTAAATTATGGTAGGTTGAAACTAATGATTCTTTTTAATGAATGTAGTTTATTTCTTTAATGTATCCACTGTAAAGTATGTGATTACTTAGACTACAAAATGGGAGTAATAAGGCACAAAATCTGAAATGGGATTTTGACTTTACTCTTGAATTGTGTTGAGACATTAAGTTAGCAGATTCTGTGTCAGATTTTGATGAATGACTAAACCGACAGCGGGAAAGTGTGAGCAGACTCACGAGAGCATGATAAAAGCTCCTATAGGGAAAGGGAAAGAGACAAACTGCATGGAAAATAAAATACAGAAGGAGAGATACTGTATATAGACATAGTGTGTTATGGGGTTGGTGAGAATCGGACTCCAGATGTTTTCTTTTGATTGGAGTGTTGGGATGAAGAGTATAACATGAGTGTTTGTTTCTTAAATATTGTATTGTTTTT
>JAODVN010113636.1:0-15988 GCA_025434125.1 Chologaster cornuta
ATTCATTTGTATGAATAGTGCTATATAAATAAAGATTGATTGATTGATTGATTGAATTGTCCCTCAGAATAAATTGAACACTCATTGCCAAGGCTAGTATAGTGTCAAGTTTTTTGTTTTGTTGTTGTTGCTTGTGTTCCTATTTCCAGGCCCTGTGTAGGAAGGAACACCCGATTTGTTTTCAGCGCGCACACAGAAAGTGCAGCCAGTGAGGAGAGATGAATTTGACTAGTGTATTTAGCTTACCGTCGCACCTTGTAATAAGCATTGTTGCAGGCACGTGGCGCTGACTTTGATGAAGCAGATCGATCATGTTTATATATACATCCAGCAGGAACACTGTATGGAATAAGTAACCTCTGACTGTTGTTATTCTTTGAATTGATTTGTGTCCGTTTGTCAAATACTGTAAGCAAGTTGTCTACTGCAATTATAGCCTTTCCACGATCCAATGGCTGCATATAGAGTCTCCAGTGGAAGAAAGAGACCATGGAATTCATGCCGGAAAAAAGCTTTACTTCTATCTTCCCATCTGTTCAGGTGCAGTGTTGTGTTAAAAGGGTGCCTTGCCTCCAGTGCAGGTATTAGTCTGTCAACCTATTTGTATCTGTCACAGAACATTATACTGGAAAAATAATGTTTGCGCAAGCAATTTATTTGTTTTTTATGGCGGTCTTGATTCAATGCAACAATTCTTTCCAAACGATTTATCTGTTTTGTGGATATGGTAAAATCATTCTGATTTTGCAAATTCTGCCTCTACGATTTCCTCGGCTTTGAACACCAGGCTGGGAACGTTCAATTTGCGCCCCCAATAGAGAACCACCAGCCAGTCATAGCAGTACATGGTTCTTTCTCTGATTGGTTGGCCTGCTAGTGATTTGATTTGCATCTGTCACCTTTATCACAAATGACTTTGAATGGAGTGTTTCCAATCCAGACTGATTTGTAGAGCAGAACAAATCCTGGAGCTTGAACAATCATGATGGCCCTTCTAGGAGAGCAACTCAAATAACCATTACATATCAAAAATATCTTCAATATTTACTATTGTATTAAAAGCATATTGCAAGCTATTTGTAAGATAATATACTTTTTGTAAAATTCACCAAATATCCTTATGCTAGTTTACTTACTCTGTGTTGAAAAAGTAATACGGTACTTCTACACAGCCCTGGCTTTGTAAATAGGAACACACAGAAAGTGACGAACACGCTCACAAAGCCGTAGCTCACTACTGTACGCTTTGCTTACAATGCATTTCAAGTGTGAGGTGGCACTGCGTAGGGATAGTGTTTTGATTTGAGCTCAAAGATAGCAAGAATTCCCAAGAATAATGAATCTTACCTTTAAATATGTGTTGTTTTAAAAATAGTGGAGAAATTGTATCCCTTTCTTTGGATTTAGTTAGTAGTCAGACTGAAGCTGTAGCTGTAGGAAAAGATGGAAAGTGGGCAGTGAATGTGTTTCCAACAATGGAGCCCCTGCTTCTGCTGAAAACCATTGCACTGTAGCATGTCATAGCCCAACAGGATTAGGAAATGACAGCTCACCCCAAGTCTATAAATATGGCCTCTGATCTTAAATATTATATACTAGGATACATTTTATCTAGGATACTATTTTTTGTACTGTAAACAAATGGATTATAACATCATAATGCCAATGTTTTGATAAATCACACAGTGATATGGATATTATGCGCATGATTTTAAAGAGTCAAAGAAAAGGATACACATACAGTACACCGGAAGAACAAAGTGAGATGTTGGATTAGGAATGCTTGCCAATTACTAATTAGCCTGGCATTGCAGACTATGGCTCTCAGCTCAATATATTTAGCTGAGATAATAGTCTGGAAACCCTGTTCACATTAGTGTTTTAACCGCCACCCTGCTGATGGCCCAATCAGGGAGGGGTAGTGAGATGACGTTGGAGTTCAGCGTGTTTCCAAATAGAGCTAGCTGAGGTGACCAAAACCGAATGGTTAAATGCTGTTCAATAGTTTCAAAGTTAACCAGAGATTTACACCCAACTGTGAACAATATGGTTATACCAGGCTACTTGCTAATGCCAAAGGTAATACATTACCCAAGCATGGCTAGCTTCAATACTCTAATGCAAAGATAACCTACATATCTTGGATACATAGGTGTGGTGTCTTCTTTTAGAAGTGTCCCCTCAGGAGTTGCGGATGAACATTTTAGGGCACACTGCTTAAGGAACAATAGAGTCCCCTATAGGGAACAGAACAATAGTTTGACAAACAAACCTCTATCTTGGAATCTTTCAAAAGAAAGCACTGTTTAAGTGGTGGAGTGCTATTTCTGCAGGATCTTGCTTCCCTGCTAACATTTAGCTTCTTCCTGTGTGGTCCGCTGGCCCAGTATACAAACGTGTGTGTTTCAGCATGGTGACTCATGGTTAGTTAGTCCTAATAATAACTTTTATAAGATCTATTAAATACATCTGTTATATATTACCATGCATCCTACATTTGTGATTTTGTATTCAAAATACGTACAAATTAGAGTTCAAAGTCAGAATTGATTGCAAACAACACCAACTGTTTAATGGTATTTAGTTGCACATTAGGTTACCACTGACTTCCATGTTGAATTGTGGTTGAGTTTGAGCATCTTAATTTACTTTGACTTTACTGACTCGGCTCTCCATACAATATGGGACCATTGTTACCTGTTCATTTCTACAGGAACCATGACCAGGCTTGTCCACAATGTTTCGTTTTTCCACCGCCTCTTTAATTATGTTTTTCTTGCCTACTCTGTCTAGGTATTGCAGACACAGTTGCAATGGGTGTAAAGAAGCCTGTCGATTGAGATTTATTACATTATTTATACATTCTAGTGATGAACTAGAATAGCATGACATTGGGATTAGTAGAGAGAATGTGTAGAACCTATTTTGGGAAAGTGCTAAATGTCTTCTTTGTGTGTGTGTGTGTGAATAAAAGTATATTCTGCTGTGATGTAACCGTCTTCAAAAACAGAACACCTGGTACTGTCTTCAGGGTTTCTACTGTATTTTGACAAGCTACTGTGGCAAGCACAGGCTTACATAACACATGAATATCTGGAAAAGAAGACTGAAACTGATTTAATGGTGGCAACCTCATTCACACACAAACACACGCCTAGTTACAACAGCTTCAGCAGGCTCTGTAGAGGCATGGAGCAGGGGGTGGGATGGGCACTAAATTAGTGATTCTAATCTAATACACTTCAATTCAGCAAATGTCTCCTCGCGGTCCTCTAGCTGTCTATTCTGTGTGCGCACTGAAAAAGAATCTGGTGTTGCTACACAGCCCTAGGTCGATAAGGGAACACAGACTGCACCTGACTATGTAGTTTGTAGTGTCCATGTGGGGTTGGAGCATCTGAGGGGCACCCTGAGGGGGCAACCTGATGTTAGAGGTGTGTTTGTTTTGATGTTGAGGTGAAATATCAACATTCTTACTCCACCTTTTAGGGGGAGGAGAGGTATGCACTTTAGAAGCAGACGAGCATGAAAACGTACACCTCAGACAGAAATTGGAAGCGAAAAGACAAATAGATAGCATCCAGTCATACAGAGGACATAATTAAAGGCATAGCCTGGTTTCCGTGACAACCAGGTCCTATGAACAAAGAGCTTTTGGTAGCGAGCTTTGAAACAAGCCCTTCTGTTTTTCCTGACCTCAATGTACAGTACACGACTTGTGTGAGTTTGTTATACAACTCTATGTCAACAAGAGAAACGCCTTCCTTTTGGTTAGATTGTACTCTAGGCTGCTACAGAGACCTCATTATAATGTCTTGACATTTACACAGATGAGAAGAACATGAAATCTCATGAAGCAATATCACATATTAACAATATATACATATGGGCTGAAGCTTGTGAATAATTAATGCAAGACAGAATATTGATGGGGAAGAAATTGCATGCTGTCCTTCCTGTGATGTTTGCAGCCCTGTCTGAATTACAGCTATTACATTGGCGCAGTGTGTGAAGCAAAGAACATGAATACTTGGACCCGTAATCTTTGGTGTGGTCCGACTTAACAAGCTCACAAGGGATGTCGTCATTATCATTAAGTGCGTTACCTCCTTGCCATTAATGGCTTGACTAAAATCATTGTTGTTCTCCTTGGCAACATACTCTTACATATTGTTTGAATGGACAAGAAGGTATTACTGTAGCTTACAAGTTATTAATGTATAAACACCAAACAAAGTTATCTGGATGGATTTGGTCAAATTGCATTGTTTTACAAAGGTTTTTCTTTGTTTTTTGAACCTAACCTCTTACAGGAATTTTAAGCAAAACAATTTGATTACGTTGTCACAATTGAGGCCAGTAAAAATAAATTATCTTTACTTGCTATAAATGATGGAATGTAGTCTTATTGCATGGTTGCCTGTAAAAGCATCATGAGTGCCATAATGTGTTCCAATCCTGTGTGCAATGTTATAGCTTATGCCAGGTTTACACAGATGACTTTTGAAGTGTCCACAGACCATATACCTTCAATCTGTGCATGTCGTCTTATAAGCAGGCTTTTGGTTTGAGTTGGTCACAGACTACAACCTGCCAACACCATGAGGTAAGTTCTCTGGCTGCTACATCCTTATTGGGACTTAACAGGGCCGTGGCAACTATATGAACTGATGCTGCTAGGGTTGGCCACAAATATTTAATTATTCGGGTATCCGTTCGTTGGGTATGTATTCGATTTAAATGTTGGGATTTGAGTATTAGTTTTTTCACATTATGCATGCATGTTTTGCCATTAATCCCTAATGTCTCCATATGAACCCACATGTTGAGATGTAATTGCCTGCCCTGCACTGTGTCATCAACACAATTGATTGCAAATGGCTCTGTTTGTAAGAATAGAGCTAGGCTATTCATTCAACACACACTCCTACTGGATAATACAGACGGTATACACTATTTGACAGCTCTGACTGGCTCCATTGACTTGTCTGTCAAAGTGGCCGTTTTGAGTGCATGGCTACACGGCAAAAGCACAACTTTAGAGGACCGACATCTGTATATTTACATGTGTGCTCACTGAAGCTAGGAATCAAAGATTACTTTTGTAATTCTTTCTAATAATAGTTAAATGTTTTTAATGGTGTTTTTGAGAGAGTGTTTGAATACTCATTTGGAAATACCAACAAGTATTTAAACCTGTAAAATGGTTTTCGGGACAGCCCTAGATGCTGTTGCCCAAGTGCAGCCGCCACAAAATATTCCAAGAATCAGAAAGTTAGGGTTAGCTAATGTATAAACCACCGACACTACTGTATGAACTCACATCTTAATGTTACAGTGGTTGACTATATTATATGGAATAAAACAGCATTGGCAAATTATCCCCAGCCTGCCTGTGTTGATATATTGTGGGTTGCGAAGTATTGCACTCAAAATTAAAAGTGGGCAGTTATCAATCATAGTTGCAGTTTAATGCATCAGTATCCAAAATGCTCTTCCTTTAGCTACCTTTTAGGCTATCACGACTCCTTGGGTAGTTTCCATGCTAGAAATACCCTGGTGTGCATACTTAGACAAGTGCCCCTTAGTATGGATCGGCAGTCTCTTCCTGGATTGTTTACACAGGGGGCACTGAAATTCTGAAATTGCAAATGTTTTAACAATCCAGGTAATATGCCAGACCACTGATCATCCACCCAGAGCATGTCTCATATATTATACTCTTGAGTTGACTGGCCAAAGGACATATAAGTAAGCACACCACACAATCTTCTTGCTTTCAAACAGTCAACTGTGAGGAATGTTAAGTATGCATGGCAGCCACCACTATGAGCAGGCAGGGATATGGCCTCTTCTGTTCCTTACATTGGTATTCCACTTGGCACAGCAGTGCTCATCTGAGAAAATGGCTAAGATGTAGGCAATAGCAAGAGGAAATTACACCTTTAAAGTATAACTGCACCCTTACATGTTTTTTGAGCTGTAGGCTAAGTAATAGGGTTGAAGTGTGACAAAACACAGCATTGATGATATATTGGCACAATATTGGCAAATATGGACAAATGTCCAGTTTGTCTGTGGGTTTAAAACAGATCTACATGTCATATCCGAAAAAAATCACCCCAGGACCTGGCTGGTTTTCAATGGTAGACTCCTCATACGACATCGGCCTTATCATACGACATTAAATTAAAATGTAAACTTTAATGTTCACCCTCAGCTCCTCCCGTCCGCCCACTACCCCGTGTTTTAGCATTGCAGTACTAGCAAGTACTAGCAAGTAGTACATTTTGTGGGTGGGGTCAGGCTCAGAGCTGGGGTGCAGTAAAACTTTAATGTTTTATTGGTATGAGCACCGATGTTAACCTTACTATGAGATGCATAGTTCCAGGTTTACCTCACATTGCGATAAATGCGATAAACAAATAAAATATAGGAAACAACAGTGTAAATTCACAACAGAATTGTTATGTAACAACATCACAACGTTACATGCAATATAATGCTCACAATATGTGGGCATTAAACTTCTGCAGAGTGACTAATCTTATGTCTCTATACAGGCATGACAGGTAGAGAGAGATACGTTATCTGAAACTTTTTCTTGGTAGCCACACTATAATGGGCTGGCACATTAGCAAATGTGTTTAACTTGCCAACTTAGGCAACTGTGGCCAATTTGACTATATTGAAGCCCAATCTTCAGAATTTAACTATTTTGTTGCTATGGTCTTATTTTATGGTATTATTATAAATGGGAAATTGACTAACTATTGTGTAGAAAGAGGGCATGTGTCTTGGCTTAAACACAAACTGTCTATTCCCTAAAGCATTAGCGTGTCTACTATAAAGTGTGGTTCACACATACTCACTTTGTGCCAGAGTGCTTGTGTTCAACAGTAGAGTAGATAATGGCAAAAAAGGAGTCTGTGCTGCCAAGTCTGACTCCTTTGATGACTGATGCAAGACAGCCAGGCATTAGGTCCTGCAAAATCCCCGGTCTGTCCATGTAGTGAGGGGGCGACCTTAAAACAACCATCCACCGCAATCGTCATCATTTTAAAACAAGAAGAAGCATTGTTATGGGGCTCTGTTAACCATGTGTGCTCTGCCTTCTGTAATCTGGAAGATGATAGATAACACCCATCATGCTAACAATAGGTGCAATATGAGCTGCGGTTTCTGTGGCAGAGAGATTTGGAGAGATTGTTTTATGTCAAGTCCGGTTGTTCACACAGTCATGCTGGAGACAGGTTTTGAGAAATACAATGAAGATAACAACTGATATATCATTGTCCATGCCGGGCCTAATTGCTTGGTACCCCATTATATTCCAGACATGTTGGTTTGGTGTGTCACCGGCAAGTCATACATAAATCTATCCGGGTTTCTCCACACAAATGAAATTGGTCACACAGCTGGAAGCTACAACACAAAATGTAACTTAATCCCCTTTAACACGGTTGATGATTCTGCAAGCTGGTTGGCTGCGCAATGATAATTCCCTATGAAACATTTCAGGAAGAAACTGCTCATCCAAGCCCAATCATGTTCAGAAGTTAAAATAGTGAATAAGGGTTGAGCAACATAGTGAGGCTTACTAACACTAAACCCGAGACCTTTCTAGAATATGCCTTTTATGGGGTCTCTCTCTCTCTCTGTAAAAAGTTCAGTGAGCCACAGTTGTCATGACTAAGGCCTTAACAGAGTGGTTGGCGGGAGGCCTAGTGCGAAACGGCCGTTGGACCAGCACTGAAACGCAGCTCAGTCGGATTTAAAACACAAACCCCTTATTACAAGACCGTTTCTAACAGTCCTTTTCAGTTTAGATTGAGCAAGGCCTAAGTTATGTTTGTGCTCCAACCTGAACTCTGGGAATGTTTAAACCAAATGGGGATTCCCGATTTCACAGCTGCTTTCTTCTGTTGGAATCATGAGCAAAATGTGTGTGTTTTTATGCTTGTGGTTGTTGCTTTATTCGTTCTGCCTTAGTGCCTTCCTTCGTTGTTCCTTCGCTGAGACAGTTTATGGGGAAGGGAGGGGTGGGGGCTCCTTCTCCAGTCTTCCTCTACTGCTTCCTGTGGGATTGAAGAGGAGTATAGTATAGTTTTAACAGGGAAGGCGTGGGGGCAGGGGGTCTTGGCTGGAATGGATTTCAACGGAGAGAATGTCTGCACTTAAAAAGAGGAAGTGGGTGGAATGCTGGAACATTTCAGGAGAATGGTTGGTGCATTATTGGAACATAAATGGGGTTTGGGGGTCTTTTTTGGGGAGGAGGGAACATTGAGTCTTTCAGAGGACTAATGAACCGTCCAGCGGGAAATGTGAGAGAATGATCTGGCTATGAATATACAGTATGAATTCCGCGATTAGCTGTCATTTAGGAACAGCTGTGTTTTGGTCACAGCTGGACTGTAACGGGGAGGGTTGCAGCTGTACTTGACTCACTTCATAAATGATCGTGTTTTTTTTACTCTGATATGTGGATATCATTTGTCGGAAACAAGTGCCTTGTTGTCCTTTGTGAGAATGGTAGGCAATAATTCAGTCGGTGTTTGTAGTGTTCATGGCATGATTACCTTTGCAAAGGTGTATTTAACCGTTCTTTGATAAATGATCAACATAAACTCTCCTAAACTGTAGCCCACCATTCGTCTGTTTTTACACTACAGCAATGTCACCTTATATATCAAATAAATAGTGTTTTATTAATAACTTTCTAATGGTTCTCACTCTTCATAGATACGCCTCCTCTCTGCAATAACTATAATGAGTATTGTCTAATCACCACCGGTGTCACCGTCTGGTAACATGAGGAGTAAGGTACTCCAGAGAAGGTGCATCTGTTGACACGGTAACCGGAGGGAAATTAGGAACGCGTGTATAAGAGAGCCAGCGTACAGCCCCACGGCCCCTTCCCTTGCAGACATACGCACACATGCTGGGAGCCAGGGTAAACATTATGATGGACCCAGTTGCAGGTATCTGGAGTGTCTCACTAACTCTCTAGAGTCAGAGTGTAAACATGAGCCTTTCTGGTCTTTATTTGGTCAGTCTGCTGCGCTTTCAACAGGCTAACCTTCTCAAACGGTTTTCAGCACTCGTTGGAAGCAGCTGGTAGTCATGGTTTTAACTATTTTCCTTTTTTTCTTTTTTTTTGGATTTTGCAGATACGTTTTTTTATAGTGTTCATACGGTCTGTAATGCTGTTCTTATAAGCGGTATGCGCGAATGCCCCTGCTGCATGCACGTTTTTGGGGCCGTGGTTCAAAATGATAATAGAAACCAACTGGATTACAGGTGCTTTTATATACGCACTGTATTGTAGCATCATCATTCATTGCTTGTGTTCCACAGCTGGATGTTCTAATGTTCCAACCTCCTTGGAATGCTTTATAGGAAGGCCGACTATATTTAATTCTGAAGCTTTGAAGCCGCTGTCCGCAGATGGTCTAACACCTCTGCCCAAGGAAGTATGATCTACAGCCAGCGATGATCGGATAAATAAACAGCCGTTCCCTGACATAATTTCAGTCTTTTATGTGTAGTTTTTCCTCTCACTATCCACTTCCTTCTATAGAAAGGTATTGGGTACAATGTTTCCTTATTGGCTCAAAGCCTTGAGACAGTAATCAGCTACCATCTGAGTCAACATCGCAGCATGTCTTTGCATAGGGTCCTGCTGACCCCATGCAAAGACAAACTTCCTGACATGTCAGAGGGGTGTTTCATTCATTCAGGGAGAGGAGGGGATATCCTCTGCTCTTTTCTCGTCTTTTTTCTTTTTAAATGTCCCCAAGATGTTTTCTCAAAGGAATTGATGCACATCCCACGCAACGGAAGATATCCTTTCCTAGACTCTTTAGTACAGGGAGCAGGATGTTTCAAACATGATGATTCAAACATGCTACAGTTCATATAGGAGCCTATGTTTTCATGGAGTTTATACTTAATGTTCTCGCTTGGATTGTAGCTTATTAGAAGGAAGTGCACGCTCGCTGCACACAAATCGGATTGTTGTTAAAGTGTTTCTTTTGCCACATACGCAGTCCAGAAGATTGTTACAACTTGCGACACAGGAGTACCCGACCTCCATCCTTATGCATGTGAGCTGTAGTAGGCTACAACGTAAAATACAACAGGTTTTTTTGTTTTTGTTGCAGACTGAACTGTTATAATTGTAGGCAAGTTTTGTTTAATATTTAGCCTTTACAATAAAAGTAGGAGCAATGTTCTGCTCGCTAATACGGCTAATACGGCTAATACGGCAGTTGCACGTGCAACAGAAGGCACGAGGATAGGACTATGACTCAATTATAACAACTAGATACCGGACGTTAAAATGGCGCCCATAAATTTAAACTGAATCTGCTCAAAAGTGCATCCGCCAATAGGGGTGGAGCCTAATCAGAGTTTTTGGGGGCAGATGTCATAGCCGTCATGCTCATTTGGCTTCAGCGGTCGTGTACGCGTGTTCACGTCACATTGCTGAGCACTAGCATTCGACGTGAACGGGCCAATGCACAGTACAGACTAGCTGCTGTGGTCTAGCCGTAGCACTATCGTCCTCATAGGGACAGTCAAGGAGAGATCATTTGTTGTTTATAAAACATTACACCGTTAAAACTTGATTTAGTTTAATCCATGGGCCATAATATATCCATAAAATATGTTAATAATCATGGCAGAATATATTAAATGTGTGTGCCCCGGTGTCCCTGCGCTGTCCCGCCTCCATGGTAACAAACAAACTCCAAAGGTAAACTCTAATGTTCGTACTTTGTGCGTTGCTTTCCTGCAATGACGTCACGCCGTGAGAATCAGTCTGGAAAGCCTCTGAATCATGTTTTATGTATCCGAGAAGCAACTGAATTTTCCAATCAGCAATCAATCAATTGTGTTTCTATACGGGCCTGGTTTAGGTTTGCCGACCATGGTGCCGACAGCGAAAACGACCAGATGGTTCACCAAATCAACTGCCAAGTGTTTTTTTGAGTACAGCCATTCACAAACAGTTTCAATGTACGGCTCCCCAGATGGCAAGTCAGGTTATAGGTTTTATTTATTTTATCTTGGTATTTATGCATAAGAATACTTTCTTTTTAAATATAGACATTGCTTTTACTTTAACTGCAACATAACACAACACGTAAACAAAGCACGGATGCTTAGTCTACTCTAGCAAATAATTCAAGATAGCTCACTGGCGCTACAGCTAGATAATATTGCTAGCCATAATTTTAATCATAATCCTAATAATAATTACACTGGAATTATATTTCTTGGATATTATATTAATGTGTTAGATGATACAATCTAGCTATTAATCTAAATCTAAATCTAACTATTACTATTCATAATCACCAATTCTTATGGGGGGCATTTTGCCCCACATGGTGAGGGAGCATTTTGCTCCAAATGACTACTCTTACACTTTCACATATCACAGAAAATGTATTTGTTATTTGTGTTCAAATGGATGCACTACCCTCCATATGAGCCTCATTTTTACAGTAAAATAAATAGTCTACATGTATGTACTTATTCAAAAACACAGACTTATCTTCTGTCCAAATATTACGTTAATTTACAAAACAAACACTTTTTTCATCTTATTTCCTTCCACTATTAAAATGAAAAGTTATAGTCAGGTGGTTCTCTAACATTAGCAAGGTCACTAATATTGTAGAACTAAATAATAGTGGTCAGAGGATAATAAGGGGGGGTGCCACACTTGCCACAGTTGCTTCAAGCCTAGAGTCAGACCACGCCCCGCTGTTTAAATGACCAGTCGCAATAAGATTAGCCTAATTAGTGGGCAAGCTAATGGGATTCCAAGATAACTCGGGCAGCTAATGTCAACATACTGTATGTCCAAGCAGAATACAAATGAACCAGCTAATCTCACATCCACACGGAATTGTGTAATAACATGACAGTAGTTCCTGTATCTCTGACTGCTTCTGATAATAAATACATTGCTATCTGTCTTGTAACAACATTCATTTCTGACAAGTGGGGGTTTAGTCCATAATTTTCAAAAAACCTATGCTTGTATTGCTGCCGTATAAAACAAACCAAAACAAAAAATATCTTTGAAGATCTGCTATGGAATCTCATTTTCCATGACAGTGTTTTGAATGTTAATTAATATGTCTGGTAGACTCTTATCTATTGATTTAGTTATTAACACTAGGACTCAGATAGTGGTTAAGCAATATGGTTTGCTGTAATGCTGTTGACTTGTTGAATGTTGATACAATTATAATGTCAATTAGATTAGCTACTTCCCTTTAATTATGTATAGGGTTTCTAACAATGTAATTAGCAGACTCTGGACACAGCTTAATTGAATTAAAGGTAGTGATTGAGAGGAAGAGGCTGGCTCTGTGCCACCATGGTAAATCTGGCAAGGTATTCATAGGCTATACCATGCCATGTTAATGCTGGAAGATAGCATGAGACATACGTGATTATTGACAGGTGTAGCTTAAATAGGAGTTACATTTCCAGGTAGTTGTAATCATACTAAGACTCTCCCAGGATTTTCTTATTGACAATAAGCAAAGATGTGTAAATTATTAAAAGAAGGGCTGTACCAGCAAAGCCAGTAGGCTGTGCATGGAGTACAGTGTCTAGTCCTTTTTTAGGTAGTTGACCCTATTGGATTTGATAGTTTACTTTTTTTATTTTGTATTGTCCTACGATCCTATAGCCTGAAGAAATGAAAATCTCTCACACACCCTTGATTTCCAACGCTAGTCCCCAGGTAAACATAAAAAGAGTGATATGTGACCGCACATTGCAGCGAACTTAGATGACTAATGACCGGGTTTGCCGAGTCTTTGTTGAGCTTTGACTGAGCTCTGTCAGGCAGTAACTGCTCTGACACATACACACACACGCGCACATACACGCACGCGCAATGTACAATGTACCACTCCTTGGTCCTCCTTAGCTCCTGGACATGCTGTGTGACGTCAATGCAGCCGAGAGACATGAAGCAATAAGTGAAATCATGCTTAAGTCACCCTATCAGTTATGTCAATACATACCACACCTGTACCTTTAGTATAGGGACCTTCCGTGCTTTTGCTGGTGAATCAGTTGGGAAGGAAAAACAACGCCACAACCTTGTCATAGAACCTATTGTCTGTCTCTAATCTTTTCCAAAAGCTGCTGCCATGTTGCAGAATGTTTGCATACTGTACAGTATGAATGCATGTGCAACTGTACTGTACAACTGGCTCAAACATTAGACTGTAATGGTTGTGCACCTAGACAGAACAAATTGGTTTAAATCCTTAATGAGCCTTAACTGTTATTGGTGAAGGAAATACAATTATGTTAAATAGTTAAGTTAAACATATTTTAGCAGGAAAGATTTGTGTTGTTTTGCCTAGATGAGGAAGTTTGTGCATGGTAATATAATGTTATTTGGAACACCCTCTGCATACGTAGGTCATAAATGCCATGATAAAACCAAGCTTTATCTTGAAAATAAACCTTCCTTGTATAATGTCCAATAGTAAAATGTATGCTAAGCTCTTGTTAAAGGGACAGACCAGAAGATTAATGTTCGTAACCCTCTAGTTTATTGATGTTGATCAATGATGACATAAAGTAAATGTGGCCAAGCTTCATATAGTTTCAAACAAATGAAGGTACAGCACAGCATATTTAACCAAGTTCTTAATATAGAAGCCATTGTAAATCATTGCTTGTGCATAATCTTGCCTGTCGTGGTCTCAACAGGTAGTTTGAATTGATTTTTTTACACTTCAAATAAGAGCACGTAATCACACGAAACGCTGTTGACTGTTGATGGGTCTTACAATGTAAACTTGGGCTTTTGTTTGATATCGTTAGGTTTCTCTGGTCCAGTAATAATTAAGGAGCTAATTACATCTCACATGCCTCCTCTAATAAAAAGGATGAGCCTGGTATGTTGCCTGGCTATTCACTGCCAGGCTGTCAGTGAGTCTCCTCAGGGATGATCTTATGCTGTTAGCACCTAATTCTCACTTATTCTATGCTCCTCCAATGGATTGTATGAATTCCAAACCATAAATGTGTATACTGCTCAATTGGGGAATAAGTTTAAATATTGACGACTCACTGGCCTTCACGGTAGATTACATTTTGCTTTTAGAGATGACTTTTGGCAAAAAAAATGATACATTTTCCACTATTCATGTGCTGGTGCATTGTTGGTAAACCACCAAACTACTGATCATAGGTGTGTTCCCTTCAGATGGTATAAACATTTCCTGACTGTCAAGATCAGACATGCATTGGAATGCATTCTGAAAACACAACCCCAACCCAACAGCAGTAGGTTATGTTGTCCCTTAATGAAAGGAGCAGAAATGGAGTTTAGAATGTGACGTCAACTTCATCCTCAGGTGCACTGTATGACATGTACATTTGCAGTTGTGTTTACGAACATACATAACATATATGTTATGTGTGTGCAACGTGTGGGGGAGGAGCTGGTGCTAAACATTTAAGACAGCTACAGTATAGTTGAGCTACTCATTCACAACACTGACTGCTATCAGAGCCTGTTGGCCAAATCTTGGCAAGCAGTAAAGTCAAATACATTTGTTTTAAATTGCTCTTTACATTGGCAAAGCTTTTCTTGTATCGTTTGTGTTATCACGCATACTGCCTTTCTTATCCAAACACTAAGTAGAGCACAGATAGTTGATTTTATCAGGCCAGAGTTGTAGGCGGGTGCAGTGTTGTCAATGGCTTCCTTTGCATTGCATTGCCGAGAGAGTCTATGGATTAGATTTGCTTTGCTCTCGTCGCTTAGCTACACTCCTAGCTTGAATGCAGAAACACTGCCTCTATGAACCTCAGATTATAGTCATGAGCCCCTGTGGGTTTGAAATTCACATTTACTTAAAAGATGGCTGTCTGTAGCGGGGAGTAGGAGAACGGTGTGATCATGAGAGCCTAGCTCAGAAGAGGCATTCAGTTTTAATGAGTTTCCAAGCAAAACAATGTTTTATAATGCTGGTTTCAGCCATAAGGTCAACTCCACATACAAATGGAGGAGTATCTCTTAAGCGTCTCACGTGAGATTCTACATGGAACAACATTTTGATCAAACATGACACAGCCTAGACTTGCTGGTTGTAGTGGTTGGGTTAACTAGCCTTCCCTGAATAACTGTGGAAGGATTTAGGCATCTGCCAGGATAAATACAACCTGCTCACATTGACTCATGCTATGGGACAGTTAGTGCTGAACCTCATACTGGAATATGATTCCCATTGTAGATGCAACGCAAATCAGCTATTTCCAGTGGAAAGCTGGCCAAGAGACTGTATGACTGTGCAGAGGATATTACGAAATACTCACACAGATACAAGCACAGACAACCCAAAGTCATTTGCAGCCAAATGAACATCCATTAAATCAGGACAAATACAGGCTTTTCTTTGCCGTTTACACCAAATGTGAAATTCAAAATATATTTTGAGCTAACCCAGAGATGAAAATACTACTATATATATGACACGCTAATTTACAAGGCTGTCTGCCTAACAGTATTGCACAAATAACAGTCCCGGGGTAAATCTACACTTCAGTGAGTGCACAGTGTGATTTGGAACCGATGCAATTTAGTAACGCTGCTGGTGATGTTCATGTGCACCTTAATGATTCTGTGTTTCCATCCCCGCAGTATGCCAGGGAATCTCCAACCAAGTAAGTCTCCTGGGTTCAAAGGACAACCACTATCTGAACATGGTGAAGACCTACAGCAACTGCACAGTCGTCCTGGAGAATCTGGAGGTTACTCACATGGAGGAACACCATGACCTGTCATTCCTCAATGTAAGTGTCAATCTCCACTGCTGCTGTTGTTATGGGACAGTAGTTTTCAAATGTTCTGACTCATGACCAAACACAAATAAGTTATGACTAGTCATAACAACATGTACAGTACAGTACAACATATATATAGTATATAGTATAA
>JAODVN010114729.1:0-15981 GCA_025434125.1 Chologaster cornuta
TACAACCTGGACAGTAGATGGTACTAAGTACCTATACAAAGTTAATGCATGTATTTATGGAATTCTGCAGATAAATGGAAATAAAACAAGTAAGCTATAGCTACACTGACCTGTCTGTATCTATACAGTATGTGTATCCATTAAAAATATTCACAGCGCTTCACTTTTTCCACATTTTATGTTAAAGCCTTATTCCAAAATAAATGTTTTTCTTCAGAAATCTACACACAATACTCCACAATGGCAAAGTTTTTAGCAAATGTATAAAAAAAAATGTTAAAGATCACATGCACATAAGTATTCACAGCTTTTGCCATGACACTCAAAATGGAGCCCAGGCACATCCTGTTTCCACAAATCAGCCACAGTCCAACTGGCAAATTCTCTTGATTTGGAATAACACACCTGTCTATATAAGATATCACAGTTGACCGTGCATGTCAGCACAAACCAAGCCATGAAGTCCAATGAATTGTCTGTAGACCTCCAAGACTCTCAGAGGAAGGCTACAGAAATATTTATGTATCCTTGAAGGTTCCAATAAGCACAGTGACGATCACTTGAGCTTGCCGCCTGGCCAAACAGCAATCGGGAGAGATGAGCTTTAGTCAGGGAGGTGACCAAAAACCTGATTGTCACTCTGAGAGAGGAGAACCTCCCTGAAGAACAACCATTTATGCAGCACTCCACTAAGTGGGCCACTATGGTAGGCCAAACGGAAGGCGCTCCTCAGTGAAAGGCACATGACAGCTTGCCTAGAGTTTGCCAAACGGCACCCGAAGGACTCTTAAACCATGATAAACATAATTTGCTGGTCTGATTAAACATTTTGCCCTGAATGCCAAGAAAGGAGGAGGAAACCAGGCACCGTTCTTCACCTGGCCAATACCAAGTGAAGCGTGGTGGCAGCATCATGCTATAAGGATATTTTTCAGGGGCAGGAACTGAGACTAGTTTGGATCGAGGGAAAGATGAATGTAGAGACCTCCTTGATCAAAACCTGCCAGAGCGCTCTGGGGTGAAGGTTTTTCAAGATCCCAAGCACACAGCCAAGATAACAAAGGCGTGAGTTTGAGACCACTCTGAATGTCCTTCTGTGGCCCAGCCAGAGCCCAGACTTGAACCAGATTGAACATCTCTGGAGAGATCTGAAAACGGCTGTGCACAGACGCTCCCCATCTGACCTGATGGAGCTTGAGGTCCTGCAAAAAAGAATGCGAGAAACTGCGCAAAAGTGGCTGTGCCAAGCTTGTAGCCTCATACTCAAAAATCAAGGGGCTATAATTCCTGCGAAAAGTGCTTTAACAAAGTATTGAGTACAGACTCTTTTTCATTTAGTTTTTATGGGCTCTTCTGTGTAGAAGTTTGGGGGGGTATTTTAATCTATATTAGAAATGTGGAATAAGGCTGTCGCATAACAAAATGTGGAAAAGTGAAATGCTGTGAACACCTTCCGGATGCACTGGAGATGTTTATGATTATGTTAAGGTTAGTATTTTTTTGTTAGATTTAAGTTAAATGTTTTTTCATGCCAATGACCACTTACCTGATTGAACCACCCCAACAGAAGACCCCCTGTTATATAAACATGTTTTTGTTGTTGCCAACAATGTTGTTTATTAATCTTTTTGGGATCATATAATTTGGTGCGTATGTCTGGTTTAGAATGTGAACCTCACTAATAATTTGAATGTGAAGTGACATTTATTTATTATTAGTTTCTCAGCATTCACTCACTGGCCTGCCACTTAAGTATTGATAGATTGATACACATGTGACCTGGCCAATATACTTCATATTAAAACTTTTATGCTATGATGTTGGGCCCTACCGTTTATTTCACATTTGTCTTACTGACGCAGTGTAATTGTTTTGTTTGTGCACCTGTGATGGTGCGCTCACAAATCTCATCTGCTTAGATGATGAGCTGTCATTTAGGTCTGCCTTAACCTGCCAGCATTTTCACTTCAGCGGCAGTCAAGATGACATTCAAGTGGCAATATGCACTTGCAATATTGACTTTGACTTTATCTCAAAGTGCGTCGTCAAATACAAATGCTCTTTCTCCTGACTAGTGGTGGTGATTTTGAGATTTGTAACAAACTTCCTTGTAAAACATTCTGTGTAAAAGTATGAGTTCTCTTTTTAGATGGGATATATATAATCTCAGATTTGAGTCATTCACGCTTCAACATAATTGACTGCATTTTAACATGAGTCTAGAGATAGTCAAGTTTTGACTATCGTCGCTGACTGGATTTGCAAAGTCCATGAAAGTTGGCATTCATCCTTTGCTTATTCCCAACTGCCATGTTAATGGTGCCTTTGTTGCAGCCATATAACTATACATCACTGGAAAGCAAAAGATTAAATGGAAAAATGAAGGGGGGCATTATCTACTGCATTTTATTGACATTATAAACATCAGTATAGTTTGTGTGAACACATGAAAGATTAGATGTATCCTTGTGACTTTACAGGGCCATATCAGTGACAGCAACTTATCTTTTCCCTAATTGTAATCAAAACAGGTGTGTGCTAAGGTGATTGGTCGATGCCCAAACGATGCAGTTTTTGTTCTTGCACTCTGCCCTATCCTTTTCCTTATCTTCCATTTACATGTTCTTTCAATGTCCATCCTGTGATGTGGCCCCATGTATTTGGAAGGTGAATTTGAGTGGGAGTTATCTGCCCATCTCATCTTGTTTCCTTGTGAAAATATTGACCCTTCCTTCCCTGTCTGTTTACCCAGCCAGCCTTTAAGCGAGGTTGAAGCAAATATCACATGACAACACTGCTTTTCTTAATGGTTCCCTTTATGCAAACATTTACTAATGGATGCTTTAAACACTGTTCCTCTTATCTACTGCGTACCTTGTTTGCTGTAGAACATTTGATGGGTCACCTTTTTGTGTTGTTTTCTTATGTGTATTGTTCGTGTAAGAGATTACAAAACAGTTCAGTCTTTGTGTTTAGGTGCAATCTTTCTCTGGAGCAAATGTAAGTTATCTGTATTAGTTATTGGCCTATACATTTAATGTTCACTCAAACAAATAAATTATGGAACAAGTATATTTTATATAATTAATTTTCAGATATATATATTACAAATTTTGTCCATTATTATACGATATACATATTAATTACAATCATAGTTTAGTAATTGCTAAGTATAGATAAAGCCTCAGAAATGCACATTTGACACCATTGTCATGTAAAATATACTATATACTCTATCTTCTTTCTGGCCCCCCTTCCTTCCCCACACACACCACAGCTGTCATCTTGCTGGTTCAACATGCTGTGTTTGTACAGCCGTTTGTGTAACGTGTGTGTTCAGAGCACACAATGGGGGTTTGAAGGTGTTCGGTTTCCTCATTTCCCATTTGCTCATGTAATGCTTGTACTGAACAGCAATTTATTGTAGGTTAAATGCCCATATAGTTTTATCAGTACAACCCTAATAAAACAATAAATCCACCAACACAGACCAAGAGAGCGTCATTATGTTGCCCTCAATGTCATGGAGTTCACAAAAGGTAAATCTGGTGGTGTTTTTACTGGAGTAGACATGGAATGATATGTCAACTGTGTTTGTTGTAATTAGGACTTCTGGGTTGGGAAACACTGGGTGCAGAGTAACTGATTGATTGACAGCCTTGGATTAAGAATGAAAGAGGCCCGTTGTTGTGTAGTAATTGAATGCTTGCATGTATGTACATTACTGTTATCACTGCAAAACAGTGTTTCTAAACTGCTTCTTTGCCCAAGTTCAATAAACAGATTAACTGCAGCCAGTTCAGCGGTTACTTACTAACACACAGTTGGAACGTCAAAATAAACAGACCTGTGTGAACAAAGTTTCCAGTGTCAGATGTGACACACAACGATACACAAACCTGTGTGTGTCACTGTCACGTCTGACACTGGAAACTTGTGTGTGTGTGTGTGTGTGTGTGTGTGTGTGTGTGTATAAAAAGTGTCCTGTACATGAGCTTATGACAACGTTTTAAGCATAGCGAAGACAAAACCTGTTTAAATCCCCACTAAGCTTCTTTTCCATGCGTGAAAGTTCCACGGTTTGTGTGCTATAGCTAAAGAAATAATGTACTACACAGGCAACAGCTGCTGTTGAGCATATTTTCCCTGATCAGGTTGGCCTGTTAGCGAAAATCCTCTCACACCCCTTTTAAAACACACACCGCAAAAGAGCATGTGTACCCAGTTTAAACACACACATTAATAACAGCTCTAATGGCACTCTTTGTTGAGTGCTCTTGCAGGTTTAACATTGACCCTAGTGTTTAATCTTGCTGTGCTAATGGCCATTGCTTGATACACAAACAAATCTTTTCTCACTGTCAGACACCTCATGCGGATGAGAGCACTGTTTTGTTTGGGAGCCAAGCCATGTGAGTAATATGGTACACATACAAATGTACAAGTACAAATGTCTTATTTCCACACACAGTCTAGATGTCCTCAAACTGTATATCATATTAATATTGAGCCTTTACAATGTTTACCTACAGTTTGTCATTTTGCTGTACTATGTGACCGGGTCATAATGAAGGAGACAGTGTTGTGTGCAGAGCAAAGGCTATACACGTTTTCTTTCCACATTTACACTTTCATATTGCATACACACATACATTTTTGCGCTTATTGGGTTCTTAAGGTAAACACGGGCCATCCAATAGAAATGCAGCACACTTACAAGCACTGAAAAAAGGATTGCGGTTTAATATGTTAAATACTGGTGGTAAATGCATCTAAATCTGCTGGAAATCAAAGACTGGTGTTGTCCCTTTCTTTCTGCTGCGAGTAGATGGCAGTGTGGTCCATACATTTGTTTGACTGTCGTTATAAACAGTTTACGCTATCCAATTGGGAACAGAATGGGCGGGATCTTGACTGCAGGCTATTGCCAAAATGAGCACACTCTCCTTAGTGTCTTCTAAAACTGTTGTCTCCAGGTTTGACAGTAATCCTCACTTTACCCACCAATCTAAAAGTTGTCTAATCTACACCATGTGTGAGGCTGTTAGGGGCTCCTAACCAACACTGAGGAAGTATGAAGGCTTAGTGGTAACAAAGGAAGCAGCATTTCCTTGAGTCTCTTGATGGCATGATGCGTAGCAGGCCAAATGTGGATGGTTAAGTTGTTGTTTGGTCATTCCAGATGGGGCTTGACCTTACTACTTTACATACTGTGCTATTCCACGCCATGTCACAGATCCACAGCTCTGTGTGATTCATGTCTGTGAAGCTAGCTCTTCCAATGGAATGTAAATGACATCATTATGTAATATTCACTCTGTTGCAGTAGCAGTATCCTATTCCACACACAACCCCCCCTTCTCCAGCAGACCCCCTCCCAATATGCTCCAGACCTGCCAGTCCCTCATCTTTTTCCTGGAGAATATTAAAGAGTTATTAATTTAATCTGTACCCGCTGGTGCGTGTTATTGCAGTGCAGAGATTTGTGGTGTGAATGAAGCTGTTAGGTGGAGCGCTAAGCAGATTTATTAAGAGTGCCAGAGAATCGCCAAATAAACGTGATAACCTGTTTTATTTTGCACAAGTGAACACTTTCCCTGAAATTCGTTTACGCTCTAATTCTCACTGCCCATATTAGTGTCTTTTTTTTCCATCCCTTGCTATGTATCTCTGTTGAGCTATGCCAAGTCTTTGTCTACGTAAAATACTATTCCTATTGCTTAGATTGAAATGGAGGCCACAAATCCGGTTGAAGGAAAGTTGTATCTATTAAAATATAACTATAGCAACTATAGAGTTTATAGCACACATGTGGATGCTATAAACTGCAGCATGTTGATTGCCACAGCTTGCTGACCCCCTTGTCTCACACTGCTGCCAAATTGATTTGAGTTCTAGTAAATGATTGCTTGTATTGATCGTGTGTAGTATTGAGGGCCTATATGAAGCTGCAGATTCTCTGCTAGTGTCTGTGTGAATGTGTTGGTGTGAGAACAGGGCTGTGAGTAGGCCTACACTGTGGGGGTCGCACAGCACCCACAATAATATACTGTATGTGTGTTTGTAGGTGTGTAATATCAGAACGGTGAATGTCCACCTTTACCCTGTATATCTGTACACTCTCCTGAAATAAGGGGCTTAATACTCGCTAATGCCAGAATCCTAGCCCTCATTTACCAGAGTGTAGGCTAGCAGTGTACACAAATAATCCAACGGGAGATTTTTGGGCTCCTTTAGGTCAACAGATTAGCTGGTGCTTTTTATTCTTTTTTTTTTTTTTTGATAAACCTCTAGACAAAGTCTGCTTTCAATTACTTCAGCAAAATCGCTTTACAGGGTCCATGCATGATTAAATATTCATTATGTTAAACTAGGCACTTTCTTTGTATATAAATCCATATTAGATTGGTCTGGCAAGCTGCCTGAAGCCACATGAGATGAATTTGTGGGTAAAAAAAAACAAAAAACTGAAAAATGTCTGGACTATTTAGCAGCCTTTCTCTCTGGGTATGTTTGTTTTCGTTCTGATATAAATGACGATTTGTTGATATTTTCCTAGCTTTTTTGTCCGCAGCACACTTTGGCCCTTTCATGACGGAAGTGTTAGAAGTTGCAGTACCTTAGGCATGGAAAAAATAAACGCTAGCAGTGGAGCAACACTGAGTAGAGTGTGTGTCTGTGTGTGTGTATGTGTGTGTCTGTGTGTGCACACGCCCCCCCATCTCTTTCATGCGTGTCCGTGCTTGCGTGTGTAGTACTGTGTTTGGAAAAGCTAGGGCAGGTGGTGAGGAGGGAGGCAATTCCATTTCAAATCAACCCAGCTTCCCTGAAAATATTTACCCAATATTCCCGTTTCCAAGCAAAATTTACCTCTTTGAGTGAACATATTACTTAAAAGACCTCATGGAAAATAAATTCAGGAGTATTTGACATTCCTGAGTGGATTGGCCATGGCTGCTTTGCGCGAGCCGCTGTTTATTTGTTTTGTCAGCGCAGGAGGGCTCCACGGTCGTTTTGACTCAGAAGGTATGGGCGTTATCGCTTGTTATGGCCGTCATGAAAGGCTCTCTGCTCATGCTCATAAATAAAGCAAAAGATGATGCAGCTGTACAAAAAAAAAGAAAAAAAAACCTGCTACATTTTACTGCCAAACAATGTTTTATTGTTTGCTTTTGTTATTTTAATGGCTCTCAATACCGTCATTTCCAGTGGACCTGGGCCAGGTCTGAGTTCCCTCTCTCTTGTGTTGTCAAGGAGCAGGGCCAGAGGAGGTGATGTATATCAGACTTGACTAAATTGGACAGGCGCTGACCATGGAAATGGGAGAGCACAACTGGGGAAAGGGAAAATGTAACGGCAAAAACATTGGCTCCACGAACGCAAAGTGGCCAAATGATACCTGCCTGTCTTGAGAGGCAGCATAGGGCACAATAGGTACAGTATCAATGCAAGTTATTCATAACCTTTGGACCACCTGTGGGAGGGATATGTGGGTGGCGACAACAGTGTAATATTTGTCCAATCAGATTCATTTACAAAGCATTTACTAAATAATCCAAAACGAATAATTGTTGTACTTGTTCCTTAAGAGGAACCATATATTCACACACATATTACAAATACCCACAAAGACTTAGTATGTTGTTAGTATGAGCTCTAACATATCCATACACACAGTACAGAAGCCAGGTGAGGTAGTCTGCAATAGACAACACAGAATAGCATTAATGATATGCAAAAGAATGTAAGTGGATTTTGAGTTGACTTTTAAGTGCTCCGCGTATTCGCTGTTCTAGTGCGTTCTGGGAGACTATATTCTACACCTTTGGAGCTGCTACAGAAATAAGCCCTGTCAACAGAAGGTCTAAGCCAGTACCACATGATAGCTAGAAACCCTAGTGGGTAGACCTATAACTATTTTCCTCATTTTCATGCTGAAAGGCACATTTCCCAACAAGAATGATAGAAATAATGTATTCCCCTTACAACACATTCACTAACGCACACAAACGCACAAAATTGTGCTCACATCACCAAGCTAATGATCTCTTAATGGTACTCGCCCACACAACCCATTAATGCAATTCATACAGGACTATGCAAATGAGTACAAGCTTTGCAAATGCAGCAGCCAATATTACCCTATTATTGTTTACTCCGTGTACCATGTAACGTTTACACGCAGCAAATAGACTCATAGAGCCTGTGCTTTTGTCCATTATAATTAAAATGATGTTGTAAAGACACAGCAGTGATGTTATTTCAATTAGGTATTTAGTTTAGGTGTGACATTTTAACAGAAAAAGCCCTACACCGTCACTCACTAATCACACTTTATCACTTCATCCTTCTTAACGGCCTGCTGTGTGCGAACATGCCACCATGCAAGGACAGATTAAGACCAGCACATGAAGGAAGCAGGCAATGGAAATGCAATATAAAGAACAATGGACGAACAAGGGCATGTCCATTATTAGAATTAATCTAATGGCAGCTCTGAGAAGGCAGGCTTTGTTAATGGGGCTTGTACAGTCAATTAACATAATTGCTCCATTCATGGTAGCGCTGGAACTTGAGGGATGAGCTCAATCAATCCCATAATTATAATTGTCGATAGATTCTCTTGTGAATGACTGGGCAGGCACAAAGGCGGACAAGGGGAACCGCGGGTTATTGATTGAAGGGGAGGTGCTGGGTTGATAAAATGTGACGAAAATGAAAGTTTTGGTCAGGAGACAAGTGGCGATCCATTCTGCTACGAACTGACCAATCTCACCAGAGTTCATACATTTAATATAAGCTTTGCAACGTGAGGATAAGCTGCCAAGCTTGGCTGCCAAATAACTTGTAAGGTATGCACTTTGTTAGCATTTATATTGGTCTGGTCCTCCTGCAATGTTTAATTTCCCTCACGCGTTGCTCCAAGGATACAACTTCTGATGGTGTCAAACCAGAGGAATTACATCCATAAATCACAAAGTGGAAGATGGATTATTTTCACCTGCTGCTCTGCTCTAATGCCCTGTCACACTTTGAACATCAAAGCCAGAATTAATATCAAATCTGCCCTGATAAGGAAAAGCATTTGCACAGGGCATTGCCAAGGCTGACAGAGCCTGGGTCCACACACACACACACACACGGTCATTTAATCTCCCTAGGCACATTACGCCTGTGGGAAACCTAGTCCTGAGTCAGTCCAACACGGTAAAGACGCCAAAGGATGCGGATAAAATCGCTTGCTATTGCTTGGCCTGCCTTCTCTTCATTTTCTGTGTTCTCTCTGCTTTACCGCCTTCCCTCCACATGTCCTGTCACCACACTGGCTCTGTTTCAATTTGAAGTTGCTGGAGAGTGACTAACACAGAGGCCCAGTCGAGAAGGTCAAACGCTGGCAGTCATTAAACTCACTTGTGTGCGATATTGAGCGCTATGCTTTTTGACCATGTAGTGTTTGATGAGCCACACCATAATGTAATCACTTGCTCCCCAAACCATGGAGGCCTTTGCAAGCAGGGCTTCAAAACATTAGAGGTGTTATGAAATCCTAAGTTTAGAATAAGCCTGTCATAGAGAGATGGATCGAGCTCTATTTGCCTGAGAGAGAGAGAGAGAGAGAGAGAGAGAGAGATGGAGAGTAGGCAAGGGATGGATGGCATGGATGAGTGAAAGTCAGGCAGGGAGATTGAAATCTAATTTTAGGTAGGCTGTCACTGTGAGAGCACCAGGGCTTCTCGCCTTCTGTAAACGCTTTTGTAGCACATGGAACTGCTTAGAGATGGTGCAAATTGGCAGGCGTTAGTGATGTGTAGGCTACTGTATATCTTGCTAAATGTCACTGGAGTAAATGCACACTGAACATTTCTAATAGCATTGGAAATGAGCATTTCTTCCAAGGACATATGCTGAATTAAAATGACATACTACATGAGTTTGCATTGACCCTTTGAGCTTAACCATCTAAAGCGCACAACACAAATTGGCTTGTATCCAGTCCACACTATAACATTAGCTCTGAGCTGGGCTGAATATGTTTTAGAAACAAGAAATCAGCATGGAGGCACATTTAATTCAGTGCTTCATAATTAACCTTGGGAGGAAAACTCATTTAAGTCTATTAATTTATCAAATGAGTTCAGGTAAAGCCGAAGTTGATTATGCAAAAAAAATATTTAAGTCTTTGAGGTGAAAAAATACCATAATTTATGGCAGTTGAAGTAGCTCTCTATTTGAGCCGTTAAATTGTTGCGCACACATCATCACAATTAAACTTGTCAGAGGAATACTGTCTTTCTGGTTGAATTCACAATGTTAATTAGCCGGTTGGGATTTTTTGGAAATAAATGATTGCGCTGCTTTATCTCGTGCTGTGGGTGACTGGTTCTCATAAAGACCTGAGCCTTTCTCTTTGCCTTCCTATCATAGACAACGTGTGGGGGACTTGAAAAATAATTGCACGTTAGCGTGTAAGTGATGATTTCCGCAGAGCTGCAGTACAGTGTCTTTCCATTTAAAATGCAAATGAGTGCATGATTATACAGCGATCATATTTATAATCCAAACTTTGAAACTTTATAAATATTTGTTTAGACTTTTAACACATATCAACGATCCAGTAAACCTTTTCCTGTATTCTGTACATCTGTCAGTCCTATGACTCTCTTTGTATTCATTCTCTATACAGCATGTTCATGTTTCTTGAACATTTAAAACCTGACTCTAGTGATGAGGACTGATTAATATGTAAAAACAAACCTTTTTATTAGAGGAGCAGTTCATATAGGCATAGTTATACAGGACAAACAGGAGAGTCTCCTTTAAGAACATCTCAGGTCACAGCAGTTGGCCCAGCAATGCTGTGACCTTTGAAGCTGCCACAAACGACCAGCTATCATCTATCATCTAAACTTTCCCCTTTGCTCGGTCAAACACATGCGGTAGAACGGCCACTGACATTAAAACTCAATTAGCGGGGCCACTTTCTAAATAATGCATTAGCTAAGTGCATTAGCTGCGCATCGCTCAGTGCCCAGAGCACAGTTCTTGCACTACATCTCAATATGTCAAAGCTACAACTGCCTGGGAGCTAATGTGTTGGAACAGGGCGACATTGAGATGCAGATGAGCCCTGGCAATTAGAGCATTGTCATTTAGCATAAGTAAAATATCCTTCAAGAATCACACTGTATGTGAAACACATGGTTCACATACAGTGTGATTTTGCAAGGTTTTGGTTAGATAAAAAATCTTTGCAATGTTTTTAATTAGCTATGTCCCTAATCTCAGTTAATTGAATTTGGGATTATTAACATTAAGAAGAAAGAAAAATTTATTGTAAGCAATACATACAGTATAATCAGGCATCATCACATATATAGTAGTGTTGAGTAGAGTGATATTTTCTTAGTTTCATATTCCACAAAAAGTCCTATGATTCAAGATGAACTATGATTCACAAAATATATTCATCATAACACATGCATAACACCCAAGATACTGCTTTCTATTTCACTTAAACAATATAGATTAGAATAGAACATGCTTCATAATGCGCTGGCTTTACCTTTCACTTCTACTGTAGCAATTATGTCCAGGCTACCACAGCACAGACAGAGCAACACCATCTACCACAGCGTAACAAATCAAATACTATTAATAGTTTATAGGCCTCAGCCTTGATCCTTTGCAGGAGTCAGGGTTTTATTATGCATGTCCGACAGAGATGGAGGACATGTGTTCATCTGCCTTTGTTTCGCCAGGGTCTCATTCCAAACCCCCTGTGAAATAGTTCCTCTTAATACACTGGGTCACCTGGCATCCATCCGCCCTGCAAAGGTGTTTTATTAAGCTCAAAATGGCATTAGCTAAAAGAGCCCCGGTTCCAACATTGGCGGGGAGCAGGGGCAATCCCGAGCTGTAAAAGATAAATACATTTGCAAGTGACTGCCGCTAAGCCCGGCTCCTCGTCAACACCGGCGAGGACATCAATGTCCCTGCCAAGAACAATGAAAGCGCTGGGCTTTGCTTCCACAGAAAACATTGGAAGGCATTGTTGAGGGATAAACACTCTCAGCCAAAGTGGGTTGGATGTTTTGCTTGTGCTCCTGGCACAGACTGTCGTTACTGCAGCTGTCCGTAGCGTGGTTTTGGTGAGGCACTGTAAATCCCATACTGACTTCATACTGGCTGTGGTTGCTGTTGTGATGACAGTGTGTTGGGATTGGTCTGAGTCCACCTACAGTCATTAAGTCCTTGAATATACATAGTTTTCAGTCTCCACTGTCCTGATTTTTAGCATCATGTCTGCCGTTATGTATTTGCATTGCAGCTATATCTTCCTTAAGTGTTTCTTAAGCCACTTAAAAATTGTTTGCATATACATTTGCATACTGTAAAGTGTAGTCTGTGTAGTATAAGAGTGTGATCACTGTATAAACTATGTGCTGTAATAAATGATGTAATAAATAAGATATTTCTCCAGTTCTGTTCTTTAGGATGGTAACAATATGGACTAATATGATGTGTTTTTAATACAATCGTCAAAACGGGGTTGTCCTCTTGTGCCATTGTGACCTTTCAACTATTTACTCACTAATCTGTACTACCGTAGTACAGTGTATGCATCAAAAATAACATAAGCTAATGCATACTATTATCTTACATATTTGGCTTCTGGCGCCTTTGATGTGGATTCATGATTGTAAAGAATATATTGCTAAGAGCCAACAATGCTTTAATCATGGAATAAGTCACCTATTTATCACTTCAAAAAGGAAAACCATCTTGTTTCCTGTTGTTTGCTTGAGTGTATCTGATAAGAGCGTAACTGATATGTGGGGCGTGAGAGACAAACGTCTGTATTACTTAGAGGAAGATAGATGAAGATGAAAGGCAGAAAGGAAAAAGGATGTTGCAGGTATGAATGAATCGATAAGATCACATTGTTAACGCTGTATATTTTGTTTTTGTGCTGCTGAACCATACCTCAGCTGACTACAAGTCAGTAAGGAAGGAAAGAATCATGGAAGGCTTCCACATAACTGCATAAAATGAATGATAACTATGTGCTTAATGAAGGATCATATTAATATAGCACCGCTTTCCATCAAAAGATACTTTATTTCTTCTTATTGGACTATGCAGCAATAGTGGTGGGAGGCTGATGGAGGGCAAATTCATGTGCCTTTCCCTTTCCTATATATTTTCTCCATCTTTAGCCAGTGTGAGTTGACCCCAATCAATATCTACAACCAGAAAGACATAGGTTCTAAAGCAACTTTGTATTTTTGAGATGCAGGCCTGCTTTCACAAGCTCACACACGTTATTCATATCTTTATCACTGCCACATGACAGCTGTAGAGAAGCTACTTGGACCATGTGTGAGGGGGCACATTCTCTCAGCCTGCGCCCTGCGGGCAGGATCACAAGTCCGTCGGCCAAGGTAGCGCTGGCACAGCAGCCTAGGAGTGACACCTACGATTATATTGTCCATATTGAACTTTAGCTCACCTGTTGGGAGACACTGCAAACAGAGGCTCTCTACGCCCTTTGGCCTTATCAGCTATCCATACAGTGTTGACGGGGAGATGGCCAATGCAAGCTAGTGCACACATCAACAGTGCATCTCCTCGAAAATATGTGTCAATGTTTGATCGGCCAAGCAAACTGCAGCTGTGCAAACGCTTGTACAGGCAGAGCCATACAGTCAGCACTTCTGGGATTCATTCAAATCTCCCAGGTTTTTTTTTTGGTGTAAGATTCCAATAGTTATTTACCTACTGTACGTGGCAAACAATATTACAATAGACATCAACGTATAAATAATCCGTATTCTGCATATTCTGTATTATTTTTAAATGTGAAAACTTTACACAACCTTCCAATTAGCCATCAGATGCTGCTGACATATGTGACACCCTTCCCGGGTAAGTGATCCTGTTAAACTATTAACAGTGATTTTGTTAAGGGGATAATTGGTGTTCGGCTGAAGCCCAGAATAATAATTTTGAACAAATTGCAGTGTACTGTATTTCTTTAGCTGGCAGGCACAATACCTTAGTACACGATGTTCGTGTTCTTTGTTCTCTTCTTTTGTCCTTCCATGCATAAAAGGTGGAGGCCCGGGAAGCCTGTTTCATCATGAAGTACACAACACTGGACCATCACATCCAACCATAGACAAGGTCTTGGGTTTGACTGAAAAGTTAATGACCTTCTTGGTGGAGACGTGCTCTGTCTCGCCCACCTCTGTGTAATCTGTCTGTGAAGACACCAGTGGAATGGACTATTTTAATACCCCAGCTGTTAACACATGAGGTTATTAGGAGCCGAGTTGACTTTAGATGGAGAATATAAGTGTGCAGAGGAGCCTGGGACTAGGGTATAATTGGTCCAGGAGCTGGCAGGAGCAGTATAGTGTGACACTTTTTCAGAAGCAGGATGGAAATGAGCAGTAGAAGTGAGTCATGCGCGTGTACGTGTGCGTGGGGCTACTCAGGCTAGCAGCGTTGGGGAAGTGGCTTTTTCAAAAGAGACATAATTGGTTTTTTCGCAGCTGAGCTCACATTTGTCACACGAAGACAGAATACGAAATAATCAATTCCATCCTTAGCAAAGTTTGTTAAGTATCATGAAATGTAAATCCAATTATAGACAGTAACTCATGTTAGATGCTGAAAATAGAGTAACTTTGAACAAAACATGATTCCCAGTTATTTAGCATATTAGCATTTTCTCTAGCAAAACAAGCAGTTGATACACTAGTAGTGGATTTTCCACAAACATGTGGTTCAAAATTACAACATCAAGCATAACCTACACACAGAAAAAACAAAAACAAATTAGAAAAAAAAAAAACTATCCTAAGACTTCTCACAACTACCCTTCACTTTGAAAACATGATTTTATGCTACAAGCCATACGTACTGTAGTCTATAGTATTTGGATGGTTAAACCTCCTCAAACGCCACACGTATGACCTGCATGGTTGAGAACAGAAACTTTCCACGCCCTATAGACTTCTCTTTCTTTTATAATAGCGTTTTCTTCTCATCAGCAGTTGAGCACATAAACCATTGAATGTGCCCAGTGACTTTCACTGAAAGGCTAATGTGTTCTGCCAAAGCTAACATTTGTCTATCAATATATTGGCTGTGACTGGTTGGCATTACTAAGGAGGTGGGGTGGCATTGTACAAAAATGGACACTGCAAATAATAAAACTTAGCCTGCTGCTGTGTGCCAAGTGGAGGCAAATGCGGTCACTGCGTCAGCAGCAGACATGGTATTCAACAATATCATTATTGTCATACTGACTATATGGCTGTAACATTCACACAGTGTTTGAACAGAGTCTGAGCAACCCTTGTGTGTAATACACACGTCAGTACACTCACTATTGGACCATGTCCAGGGTGCCAACCGTACAGTGGCTTTTGGTGTGGGGGGGGGGGGCAGGGGCAGTTTTTGTGTCAAAGGTGTGTCTCTGAGTTTATAGTTGTTGGTAATAAAAGCTCTATATGCATCTCAAACCTTCCACTCCAATTACTGACAGTTGACCCAGTGGCACATATCATTTTCACAGTTCCCAGAAATACATTCCCAACTCAGGTTGTCTATTTGCATAATGTCACTAATTGATGTTTGATATAGTAACCTACTTAAATTTTACCCTGGCACGACTCAACAGTAGACTGTTTACTCCTTGTAGACAGCCTACTTGAAAATGTTCAGTAGAGATACTGACTCAAAATCTACTAAATGTATTGTTCGTTTGAAGGTCATTTTTTGTTGAATTGTTGCTATTGTGACATGTCTTGGGCATACATTCAAAATAAGTATACTGCAACTATATTTTCAGTACAATCACAGTATAATACAACTTTTTGTTGTCTATTTACAAAACACATTTACAAATAATATGTTAGCTTTAGTGTTAGGCAGATGGCTGACGTAGAGGTTAAAGAACAACAGACCGTATTA
>JAODVN010115829.1:0-15975 GCA_025434125.1 Chologaster cornuta
ATGTGCTTTGTCATTCATCCTTCTGGTTCCCGAACAGTGAATCCAGAGAGACTATGCCAAATGGTTTTTAATTTTAATTTCAAATTGTGAATTATTTGAACTATACGGTTAGTAATATTATTTGTTTTATGAATTGGTCAGATTCGTGCTACAGTAGATGCTGTAATATTTACCTGTTTCTGCCGTTCTCTACATGGTCCATTAGGTTTAGTTTAGTGATGTATCATATGACTAGACTAAAATAACTTTTGTATTCCATTAATTTGCCCAGGCTAATAGTCTCATAAAACACCCACTAGTTAACTAAGGGCCTAAGGAATCCCCATGGGCTTTTGCGTTTAAGTGATGGTCTTGTGCCTGGATATGTACATTTGTGACCACAAAGTAGACTTGAGCTAATAGTCAACATTCTTAAATGGTCAAAAGTGTTAATTGTGCACAAACATCCCTAGAACAATTTTGTGGTATTAATAACTGAGATTGATTGACTGATTTTTACGTGTCAAGGTCACAAATTAATCTCTGGTGCAGTGATGTATTATGGGAGTGGATGACCCACATACTGTAGGTCGCCCACTCTAGGCCAGTTTTGCATGTCAAACATGCTGAACACTGCAGTAGTTCTGTCAGCATACGTATGCTGCACGCGGCATATGTTTAAGCATGCCACACCAATGAGCACAGGAACATAAGTAATAATGAGTGTAGTAAGTCATTCTGGAGAACACCTGTTTAATAAAAAAAAAAACATATATCTTTCAATTAAAAAGGTTGCGCCCTCAGAAGCTCAGAGGGAGCATTTTTAAATGCATTGTGAAGGATAGGATATTCTTATCGGGTCCAATCTGCACAACTCCAATTTATGGAGCCAGAAGAACCGCATTTTTGCCATGCACAGAGCTAGCAGACAGCGAGGCAATATTTGATGAATTTAACAAAATATTTGCTAGTAAAAGTCCTGAGATGGTCTATTGAGAGGCTGAGTAAAGGATGATGTGCATAAAATCATTTGATGAGTCAGTTAGTTAGTGATCAGGCCACCTTCTTCTAGGCTATAATAACCATAAATAACATTGTGTCTTGGGCAGTGGTTGTTTGCTATGACATTCTCTGGCTCAACGTAGAGCTTTCCTTCTCAACAGATGTGTCTATGATTACATTTGACTTGAAACCAGTAATTTTGGTTTGAAATTGAGAGCACATGCCCCTCGCGCACCCATCCCATCGACAGTGCTCTATCGCTCTGCTAGGGCTGCACGATTATGGCTAAAATGCTAATCCCGATTATTTAGATGACAATTATTCATCATAATTATTCATTGATTTTATGAACAATGTATTTTTATTGCACTCAGACCATGGAAATCACTTCTATCTTGTTCTACATTTATTTAATTTTTTGACGTTTGCGCTGTTTCGAACAGACATCGACAGTCAGCTGCGCAATCAATATGGGCCATATGTCCACATGCCATGCCTACGCCATGGTCACCACTTTAACTGTAACACCATCGCAGACAATTTGAAAGCACACTTGTTTTTGCTTAACATCACTTGCCCTTAATCCCAAATACTTCCAAACAGAACAGACAATGATCCCTTTCGAGGGACAAGCTCTACGTCTTCTGCTGCTGTCATAATATTTTTTTGTTTTGCCGGTCTGCTGTATATCTATTAGGGATGTCACGTACCAGAAATGTTGTAGTTGATACCAATACCAGTGGGCTCCGAATTAGTACCACCGGGACCTCCGTGATCCCGGTCGGTGCTCCGGAGGTATCAGGATCACGCGTCGGTTAAAATTAATTGTACTATTTGCGGCGCAAATTTTATTCGCTTCAAAGCTGATTTTGTTTCGCTTTTGCCAGGCGATTATGTATATCAACGAACCGTTTCTGTCACACGACAATAGTGCAGCTGCGGAACTGTTTACTTTTTACTCAACCAGTAAGATGGAAACTTTGGCTGGAAAGTTCGAAGGCATTGTTGGCATAGTTTACGGTATAGTTTTTTGTGAATGTAGTACCGGTAGTCCCTGATAATCCGCCTGAAGTGCAAAGCAGCCTTGCTGTTTTTCCTTTCGACGAGTGGAGGCGGAGCTGTAGCTACACTTCTATGGTACCGTACGCATCCAGGTTGGATATATGGTATCTTCGGTACTGTACAAAAATGAATACAGTCATGCTTTCAGAATTTTGGCATCAACTTGATACCGAAGTATCAGTTCTCGTGCCATCCATACTTTCTATTACTTTTCTACTCGGACTGCTGCCTCGCAACATCCAGGAAGGTTTTGTACATCCACATGCTGTTTTTGGAGGGTGTGCATGAAGCCAAATCAGCTGCTGTTGGCGGGTGACTATGGAGTGTTTGATTTGATACATAGCAGAGTTTTCTATGAGCAGAGCACACATTTTAAACATCAATATCACAGTCGATCATGTTCATTTAATTGTTGAAGCAAAAATCGTAATTGCGATTGATATTTGATTAATTGTGCAGCTTTACTCTCTGCCTATATCTACAAGCTGTAGGGGAAGGGTAGATAATTAGTTAAATCCTTTCAGACCTTCTTGATTGCATTGGAAAAAGTTAGTTGTAGATGTTTTCAGGGTGTCTGTTTACTGTTTAGAGGCCTTTCATGACCTTTTTAATGATTCAGACTATCTTTAAATATAGCATAGTGCTCCTGGCACATCACAGCTACAGCGCAATGTTAAGATGGAGCAGTCCATAAAGCTTCTGCACACAGTGTCCACTTTGGCTCTGGTTATTTGCTATTTATAACGTGGCCTTTGCACGTAGTGTTTGTGTGGAGCACAATGAGGATTTGGTGCGGAAAATCAGACAACAACAACTTTCAACCATAAAAGCTCTGTTTTATAACAATAAAGTATATGGTGTGGCCATCATATCAGACATGTTCAGTCATGTCTATAGCAAAAGTATGAAATATGAAAATAATCAGCTGCAAAGCAATACATTTTTTTAAAGATAAATGTACATTTCCAGCCTGAGGCAGAGCTCCTCACTACTAGACATTATGCCAGTATGTGACTAGGCCAGCATTGCTTGGCTGTCTGTAAGGACACGCTCTTCAGTGCGCTAGAATCATTTCCTATTACTGTATCACTGCATCTGCTCCTCCTCCAGGTTAGAGTCTCTCTGGCCTGGGAGGGGAGACCTCAGTAGTGGTGGACCTGTGGAGCTACAGCCCTGTAGCTTAGCATGCCTTGCTAATGGCACCATGCTCTTCCTGCTTTTCCTCCCACAGAAGCTGCTCACAGGACCCTCGCACACTAAGGACCGGGCTGTACGCACACAACCACAGCCATGGTGGACTACTATCAGACCTTAGGGGTCCGGAGAGACTCGTCTCAAGACGAGATAAAAAAAGCGTGAGTGCAAATGTCTATTGTGCTATTTTTACTTTGCCATCTACTGTTCTGGTAACAGGCCAGGCTGAAAGATGTAACAGGTTAATTTTAACCCTCCTCGGTTATAATCACATAAAGAGAGAGCAAAACTTTCCATGCGCCTCCCTATAACCTTGGCCCATCAACAATCCCACTATAATCACACTCTCACCCAACAGAGGTGCTGCCCCTCTTTATCAGACAGAATTGGAGTCCTGTTAAAAATTTGAGAGGTCGGCTGTTTAAAATGCCGGGGACAAAATCACACTGCTGAAAAACATAACCATAGTACTAGAATGCCAGGCATGCTATTGTAGTGTTTTCCCTCAAATATAATGTTCTGCTTCATGCGTCAACTTCCACTGTGTCATCTCCGTTTATGACTCTGAATGTTGACATATCATATGGCACTCCTATCCACCTTAAAAATCAGATTTGAAGTGAATGGACTTTGGCTGACATTTCCTGCTCTTTCAGTGTTCTAGATGCGACGAGCTATTACTTTATTCACATTTAATTAGCAGTCAAACCGTTACAGATGTCCAAATCACATTTATGATAATTAACACATAACCTGTTAAAATACATTTATATTATACAATGTGTTTTCTAAAATTTAATGTATTTTTTTAATGATTACAATACCCATTTAAACTTCAGAGATAGGAATGTTTCACCATCTTTGACAAGCGCGTTACACTCCTGTTTGTTTTCATTCACTTTTTATATTTGCTATTACACTTGGCTGTGAATAGTGAGCTAATGCATCATCAGTACTACCACTGCTCTGATAATGTTCTTCTTGGGTTTATTTACACCTGTTTGTATTTGGTCTAACTCCAAGCAGAGCCAGAGAGCATCTGATACCCGGTTTAAGTATAAACATTTGCATCAAGAGATTAAAGGGTATAGTTTGCGGCTTGGCCTCATGGCTACACGATTAACCCTTGCCTTTACAAGGTGAGGCAGCCTGATGGTCATACACACAGTGACCAACCAGCAGCACAATTCCTCTCAGATCTATAGGAGTCAATCCCTGGATTGTGTCAGTGTGGGACAAATTGCTGAGGCAGTGCAGGCCTCTGTGCTAGTCCGTGCTGCAGATCAATAGGGTTTAGCTTGTCTTTGTTATTTCTGCTTAAGAGGCGATACATGCATAGAACTATATGGTTATATCATGTAGCCTTTTTGTTGGTCTGTATGGCTGTGTAGCGAGTATAGGCTTGCATGGAGTGCAAATGTGTTTTTGGGGTAGCAATGCCTGCCAAAAAAAAAAGACACATTTCCTTTAAATGTGTCTTGGTTTTGGTGGTGTCATATCACACCATATCATTATAATTATTGGTCAGCGGTCTACTGTCTACCTGGCAGCCAAATGGCTTCCTTGAAACCTGTGTATTGTTTTGAATAAATTAACCATAAATTAATATACCATATTGAGAACTCGTGCTTTTAGCTCACCCCCATTCTGTGTTTTCTTATTGCTGTGTCTTAAATTCATATATGTGCCTATGTGTATTTCAGGTACAGAAAACTAGCGTTGAAATGGCATCCAGACAAGAACCCAGAGAACAAGGATGAAGCTGAGAGACGGTTTAAAGAGTTGTCTGAAGCTTATGAAGTGCTCTCAGATGGTAAACTGGCTTATGTTTAAATGTGTCTGCTGATATTCAGTGTATGCCATGATAGCATCTTATTTTAATGAAACTGGCTTGTCAAAATACAATACACATTGAAACACTATCTTAAAATAAATATACAGTATTGTGTCAAAAACACTTTATTTCATTTATTGTATTATTTATATAGTATCTAAAGACGGGAGTCTACGAAAAGAAAGCACCTTACTTTGGCCTGTTAAAATAAGATGAATTACGAAACCAGAGTTCTACATTAGAATCAGTCTGTAGAACCTAATGAACATTTTGGAATTAAGGCATGTGGGTGGGAAGCTCTCCTGAATATATTGACTGAAAGTATGTATTACTTTCATAAGTGACAGAGCATTACTTGTGAGCCCCAAAGATGTGTGGTGTCAAGGTTGTTTGTGCATTAGGCTGGTTAGAGAGCTGATCACTGGCTCTCTGTTATTGTCTTCATAACAGACAACCTTATTGTGTTGAAGGTTACTTTGTTGCCGCCTAATGTCATCAATGTGTGCTTGCAG
Organism: Chologaster cornuta; assembly: GCA_025434125.1. Lineage (NCBI taxonomy): Eukaryota > Metazoa > Chordata > Actinopteri > Percopsiformes > Amblyopsidae > Chologaster > Chologaster cornuta. The sequence goes on from JAODVN010115829.1 coordinate 5,584, forward strand.
TAAATAGTGAACATGCTCTTGGATGACTGAATCTTAAAAGGAAAGTGTACATTCCATTAATTGTGCAACACTTTGACACACCTATGCAGCTGTCAGCGTAGCTAAGACTTGTATGAAAGCACGTACGTTAACAAAAGAAATAGCTGCTGCCTTGAGTTCTGTTCTGAGTTGTGTTTCTGTTTGTATTCCCTAGAAAACAAGAGGAATACTTATGACCGGTATGGCAAAGAAGGTCTCTCAGCAAGCGGTATAGGAGGAGGTAAGAGACAGTTATGTTTAATAAGATTTGAGACCTGCCTTGTTTCCAAGTCTCTTTTTTTGACAATGTTGTGTGTTTGACATGCAGTAATAAAATGCATAAATACATATGACTCTTTTATATAGCTCTCAACACATATGCATTTAATTTTCAATTTACATCGTACAAGATGATTTATGTACTTCTGTGATGTACTATCAAGAAATACATATTAGTAATAGCAGTACATTCTGTATTACTGATACTGAATTTGAGAAAGACATTACATACATACATACATACATACATACATACAAAATTATATATATATATATATATAAATTTTTTTTTTTTTTTTTGCAAGTCACTATTATAGCATTTATTCATACAGCACAAATTACTTGGACATGCTTGCTTGTTACATGGCTTGTCGTCTTTTTTTGTTGGATCTTGTATTCATTAACTCTAGAACCGCCACAGGGTACATTTTACCCATGGAGATTTTTCAGTTGTACATAACTCTGTTTTAATAATATATCGTCACCAAGTCTTTGACTTTTCCAAAAACGGTGTTGTGTTGGACTCCATATTGTTCAATATAGTCTAGACAAATCCAGACACTTATACCTATAACCGCCACACCGGGTCAAATGTACCCATTATCGACAGGTTTCTTATTTTTGCGCATCCGCCTGTTACACATTATATGTTGCTAGGCGACGGTGCACAAGTGTGTGATAGAAATCTACATAATTCATAACAATAGATTATCACAGGGTCAGCTGGCCACACACAATGTCGAACATTTTAAGAAACAGCTTTTAGTTCTTTCTGATGATTCAGTCAGCACGTGTACACTGGCTAAAGCGCGTACAGTGTGTAGCTTACAGAGCATCCTTGGCTGTGACACTTGTCGCGATTTGAATGTGCTTCTATGTGAGGATCTATACAGGGGAAACAGTGAGGTGAAACATTTTCGGTTTAAACAATAGTTCAATACATTTCTCATCTAAATGCTGTCGAGTAACCGATTTCGGGAGATCCTACATTTCTTTTCTGCTTATGATAAGGAGGAGATGATGCGGGTACACCACGAATACTTTATGACTAAAGGGTTAGGGGCATGGATGAACTGCTGTTCCTGACTACAGCGAAGTGCCGCTAGCATTATCTTAAGTTAGCCGACATGCCTAACAAGTGGGATCTTTGATCTTGGGATGCTTTCATTAATAACCTATATTTGTGTGTTCTTGAAGACGCCCCTTTAGACCATTTTTAAAACTAGAGCACCAAAACACAGGCAATTAGACAAACTCATTTTAGAAGACAATCAATACAATGAGAGTAAATTTTGGAACTAGAAACACCGTATCTAGGCGCACGGGTACATTTTACCCTTTGGTGGTTTTAGGTATACAGAGATTCTTGGCAGTTCTAGTGTTAAATAATACTTAAGTGTGTGTGTTTTCTTGTTTGCAGGAGGCCATTATCACAACGGACATCACTTTGATGGTGGCTTTACATTCCGTAATCCAGAGGATGTATTCAGGGAATTCTTCGGTGGCAGAGATCCATTTGCAGAATTATTTGGTAAGGCTTCTGTCAGGCTGCCATAGAGACCTATTGTTATTTACTGTCCATACATAGCGTCTCAGTGCATGCATGCTGGCAACACTGAACTAAAGATGCATACAGTGCAGTTTTATACATCGCCCAAATATCTGTGACCTTGCTGGGAATGTAAATAGGATATTAATTAGAGCGGTTGTGATAGAGCATACGCGGCCCCTTGTAAAGTCCTTGGCTTTTGATAATGATGTTATTGCCTAATTTGCGTTTCTATTAGACAGCTCCAGGGCTCAAAGGTAGGGCTCAAAGGGTTCTCTGTGCACAAGCCCTGATGTTGTGATACGCTCCCATTGAGCAGGCAATGTCAAGGGCCTCGAGTGTGGTCCAGCAATGTCCATCTCTTGAAATGAGCCTATCCTCGCCCCACAACACTTAGCATTGAAATACTGCCCAGGTTTTAGCGCTGCTTTTCCTCCACTCGATACTGTGATTCGTTCCAAGGAGAGGGACCGGCGTACAAGGTCGATATGTTGAAGCCGGTTCTTGGGGGAGATAGAAGATCATATCTGGTGGAATTTGATCCGTCACAAGGAAATGACTACTGAGGCTTATACTGTCAGAGCTTAGTAACCCAATATACCAATACTGTTTTCTTGGTTACTCAGCATGACTCTTGAGTAGTTAGTAGTGTAGTAATGGTACGTTGTCTTGTCCAGTTGTGTGGAATACCCCTGTCCTATTGGAAGGCTTGTGTGCTTCACCCTGTGTAGCTCTAAATATGGAGACACAGACGATAGCATGGATATAAGAGCCTGCATCACTCAACTGGAATGCTATCAAAAAATAGCTTCCGTATTAAAACAGCAGCAGTTGTACTAATGGCGAAAGCGTGTGTGTTGTGGTGCACATATTGGGGGAGAAGGTAACATGAGCATGTATTTTAGGAGGAGCAGGTTGAGGGGGTGTTGTTTGTTTCCATGTGAAATGTAGGCTGTACAGCCCGTGTAGACTGCAATGTGATTAAGTATAAGCCACGAAGCTTGAGAAGGCGTTTGGTCCTTTTACAATATTATTTTGGGTCCATATTCCATTTTGACCTTGCCTGTAGCGTGTGAGTGTGTGTGTGTGTGCGTGTGTGTGTGTGTGTTTATTTGTCCAACAGTCTCTATACCTCTGACTTGGTCTGTTTGACAACAGGGGGGAGAGCGCAGCTGTCACTGTTTTGCTCTGTTTCATAAACAGGAAGGCCAGTCCAAAAACACAATCTATCCAGTGTCTAGTGTCCTCACCCCCCCTCCATCAAAGTGGTACAGTCCTGGATACAGAGTCAGAGTCATCCATTACAGTCTGTTTGGTCTCTGTCCGAGTTTTGACATCACACTTAGGCCCGCCCGCACCACACAGAGCTTTAAGTGAACACGTCAGTCAGCGTGAGGGTGGTCTGGCTGGGTGTCCTGGGTCCGTTCTGTAGCAGCACGGCGGCATCTGGTCTATCTGTCACTCAGCTAGCCAGGGGGAGGAGCTGACACAGATACTGTCCCTCTCACAGCACACTGGTCCCTGTAGGGCAGGCACTAGGCAGTGCACGCAGCGCTACCTCAAACCCCAAGCTGCTGACTGCCCTCGCGTTACTGTCAGCTATCTGTGAGCTTGTCTTGTAGCTCTATAATGCCGTCCCTGCACATAAGTGGGCACTAAATACCTATGTCTAGTTGGATGCTAGACTTTATGTGTTGAACTCCTCCTACAGAGACAGTGCCAGCAATCCTCCTCCAGTGTAGCTTACCCGTATGGGCCACCTGCCCTTGCTAGTATGGCCAATAGGGCTTTTGAATGAGAATTAGCGGTTAGTATTTTGACATGTCAACTTGTGAAATGACCATCTGACCTCCCCTGCTGCAGCCATATACAGCAGGTATCGTTTTGCTATTCTTTCCTATTTGGGCCTTAGCCCCACCCATCCCACTATTGTCCTCCTAGCTGCAGAGCTGCACTCATGCATGTTTTGAGCAAATACTTCAGGCCTTCGTTCACCCCTCTGTCATGTTGGCGTTAAACCAAAAGCCTGACAACAGTGGAAGTTGGAGTAGCCAGCTCCCACTAGCCTTAAAGGTTGTGATGTTCGATTCCCCAGCAAGCCAAAGGAGCACGTTGCCGCTAGCTGCTCCTTAATAGCCTACATGCAACCGTGCCCACTGTACATTTGCGTGTGTTAAAGCATGCTGCATGAGTTGGTGGGCGTGCCAGTGTGAGATGGATTCCTGCAGGAGCTAATGCGTCCCTTCCTTTCCCCAGCCACTGCCGATGACCCCTTTGACAACTTCTTCGGCGGCGGACACAGTCACCACCGCGGCGTGAGCCGCAGCAGAACAGGGGGGCCGTTCTTCCAGGGGTTTGGGGCTTTCCCAGCGTTTGGAGCAGGATTCTCAGGGTTTGGTCAAGGTGTGAACTTGTGTATGGCTTTTAAGAAATGTTGTGAAACTAGCATGACTTAGTTTGACCTTGTTATCCAGCACTGGTGTAGTTGTAACATAATTACTAGCTGCAGACTGGAGCGAGCTATAACGGTAGGGTTGTGGTTGGTCGTGGCATGAACACAGCTGGTCTTTCTGTAGGGTTTGGGCCATTTGAACCAATGGGTGGAGGGTTTAGCTCCTTCTCCTCTACATCCTTTGGTGGCGGCGGCGGAGGAGGCGGCGGTGGAGGAATGGGCAATTTCCGGTCCGTATCAACCTCCACCAAGTTCATCAACGGCAGAAAAATCACCACTAAACGGTAAGGCCCTATAATGGTGGTACCATTCTGAGAGTTTCAGTTTTGGGCCAAATCCTACTTAAATGTAGCATTGCTGAGATTTTCTGAATATCAGCAACACTGTGCTCACATTCGGCATAGAATTTAAATGTAGTATTCCAGAAAGAAATTCAGGGAATTTGATATTAAGATTTAAACCAAAATATCTTGATAATATTAAATCTTAATATCAATTTATCAAATATATTGCTGGAGGTGGTATTACATTTTCAGATGTCTCAAAATATCTTGAAACTATTGGTCTGAATGTTTACATGTTGGCATCGTTTATTTCAGATGTATTTCAGTCAGGGAATTGTACATGATTTATCGTGGGAACCCTGCTAACAATAGAATAAAATAAAAGCATTTCTAATATGACCTACAGTATTGATACAGCCTTATCAATTAAGCGTGCTGATAAAGCGACTGTTTTCTTCCACCGGATAGGATTGTGGAGAATGGCCAGGAGCGTGTGGAGGTGGAGGAAGATGGTCAGTTAAAATCTCTAACCGTTAATGGTAAGGAGCAGCTCCTAAGACTGGATAACAAGTAAATCAGATGTCACCACAACTCTCAACTCAGTTTTCACAACATCGGAGGGGTGGGGGAAGAGTGGGGTGTATACATGGCGTAGTAGCACTGACGTAGGTGGTTCACCAGGGGGTTTGTTTGTCTTTAACTCTGTCATACATGAGTCATCCTGGTGGAAAACACAATGATATTCTTTATATCATAGTTTATGAGGGGGTTGGGAGGAAGATGTTAATATTAGTGGTATTTATTCCTTTTGTTTTTTGGGACCATTCTATGTGTGTTTTTTTTGTTTAGTTTTTTATATCTAGTTTTAAATGGTACTTGATCAATTCAGCCACATTCACTTAAGCAGGTTGATTTTGATTACTTATTGCAAGGGGGCTGCTTGATGCGTTTGTGTGTTTTGAGTTGTATATTCCGATCTATTTGGGGGAATCCAGAAAGCTGTATATTGAATGCATGTCATTTCTGCTCTCTCATTTGGTTGACTTAACAAAGTGGAATGATTGAAGCTTAACAGTTTGCTCTAATTTCTTTAACAACACATTGCTAACATGATAGCACTGTTCAGACTTGTGTAAATATGAATGATTTGAATAAATGTAAACTATTGATGTGCATCTAATTTGCTTTTTTCAATTGGTTTTGGAGCACCAGTCAGTGTTTTGTTAATTTCTGCATGGTCGTGAATGCCAGGAGACTTTTGCTTCTGTTTACCATAATTGTTTGATTGACCATGATCCAAGACCACAGACAACAACAACACATTGTTAATGGACAAACAAGGGTTTTTGTGTACTTTGTTAAAAAAAAAAACATTACAATAGTGTTCAACATTCTAATAAAGGCAGGTTTGAGATTTGGACTTTAAGAATATTGGACAATAAAGATAAATGTGACCTTGGTGAGTGCCTGTTGTCGCATTATGTCTGTGTGTTGATTCCGTTTGCTTGAGTGGCACGTTCCTAACTCACATCTAGATCTACAATGTGTGCTTGCCTGCTTTATGCCATCACAAGAAGGAAACCACAGCTGCTACTTCTCTTGTCAGCTCTCTCCCCATCACGCCGCGTGTGTGCATTATTTTAACCCACTAATCTCAAATTTTATCAGAGCGGGTTGCAATCATGTTTATTTTCAATGACCTTTTCCCTCCTACACAGAAATACAGACGGACAGACAGACATGCATTCTAGACATTTAGCGAATGCCTGTATGCTCTGTTCGTTACTGAAGGTAAGTGCCGGTATACATTGCCTGAGTTATTAAATCTGGAAAATTGAATTTACTTTCAGTTATACTAAAACTAGACATAGGCAAGCCTAAACGATTAAGCATTCATATTTAATGTGTTATATCGGTGCACATTTTCCCAAGTTCCCTTTAAAGTTTAGACTTTTGAGCTAACATTTTAATTACTTGGTTTTGTTATGACAGGGTGCGTGGGTGTTAGCGTGTTCTTCTATGGCCTGCAGGAATGTGCTCATGTGCTTGGGCTAGTTTATTTAGACATATTTCGGCACTTTTTTCCTTTTTTTTGGTAAATGAAAAGAGTTGTAGAAGATGTCAAGGTAGAGAAGCCTAGTTAACGTGACTGCTTATACTGATATTTTGGGAGTCCAGTCTTTTTTTTTGACAACCTATTATTGAAAGGACAGACAGCATATTTTATGTAAGTGTTATGGAATGGGCATTGCTTTAAAGTACAATGGCGCCATCTTTTGGAGATATATGGTGATGTCATGTAATTTGGGACATTTTTGGTAGATTGTTATGAAAAACCGACGTAAAGTGATGACTTCTTTCCTTAAAACCCACGTAAAATTATGACGGCTACCGTAAGTGTAATTTTTATAATTAGTTACAGATCTTTGCTATATTTTACAAATGCATTAAGTTGCCAAGTAAAATAGTTTAGAAGCTTTGGACCTTCAAACACATCCAGAACACCTATGTTACTCCTATGACATGTTCAGGTAAAATAGGACAAAAAGTGACACCCAATAAAATACATTCAACTGAAAATAAAAAGAAATGTTTGAATCCATGTATCATTTCAGTACAACATGAATTTAGCTAATTTACTAATCAAAGACATGCAAGTTTGCATGCATGCACAAACACTCCTGTGTGTTTGCATGTAGACTACAATGGTGGTTAATGATTAGCTTATTATGGATGACAAACTCACAGCAGCATCTTTAATGTTTATGAGTGATACAGACATGTATCACAACATGTCTGTAACATGACAAAGTGGCACACAAAGACAATTGCATATTGTGATGTTATATGCCACCTGGTGGTATCAAAGACATGCCTAGAAAAATTTCCCAATGTATCTGATGCAAGGGACTTTTTTTGCTGTGCCCAGCCCAAATAAATGACTGATTCATGTAAAAGACATTTGAAGCTAACATTGAATAACATATTTGGTGATTGGCTGCTAATATGTGAAGAGTCCATGATGTACAGTAAAACCTTATTTGTCCCATTATACATGATGTCCCAAATGACCCTAGTTTTATATATTTTTAACACAACACATGGCCCCCAGTGTATTTGGACAAAAAAACAAGTTGTGTTATTTTGGATGTCCATATTGGCTTTTAATAAAATGGTGTAATTAATCACAGATACTCCTGCCACCTTCAATTTTAGGGCATCCTGATTTTAAATCATAAGTAGGCCTAATTGGACAAACTGACACTATTCTTGAACATATGTGTTAATTATTCAGTTAATCATCATGCACCAATCAGCTAATGGTGAATGGTGGATTTCAAACTGTGGTATTTTCATTTGGAACCTCTTTTCAGTAAGAATAACAAAATAGGTGACAATGGCAGTGACGATCCGATGTGAAGGTGAGAGAAATAGCAGGAATGTTATTCTTCACCCAATCAAAGTTTGATGCATTCTTAAAAAGTAAAAATACAAAATCTCCCAGTGAGCTGAAAGACATCAAGCAGCGTGGTAGACTCACCAAGAGGTATGTGTATGTATATAATATGTATTCAACAAATAAGGGACATTTACTAGACTAACGCAATGTTAAAAACAAGAGTTAAACCACTTGAAAGCCTCACAAATGGAAATGCCAGTTTACAGTTTGCCAAAGAAACCAGCGTAGGTAGTTATGGAACAATGTTATTGACAGGTACATCTTTACTAGAGTTATGGAATGAGGTGTGGAGAGATAAAAGGAAATGCCCATGATCTTACACATAGCCTACAACTTTATCTGTTAAACATGGAGGCCATAGGCCGGGATTTAGGGAATGCGTTCCTCTCTGCGGTAGTATAATAGTATAATGTCCAAAATATTTAGACTATTATTTTTGTCAACTGCAATAGTTTTATTTTGAATTGCACCATGGTTCCTGTATTTAATGTGTTCCTTTAAGAAAAATACATTTCAACCACGCATTTATGCAAAAAAAGCACAAATTGTTCCATAAGAATTCACGAGAATAACAAAAACTGTTTGATTTTCAAAATAATATTAGTAAGGACCCCCAGATCCCCTGCTTTATATTACTATTTATATTACCCCCCCCCCCCCCACATATTCAAAGACATCTATGCCCATGATGAGCAGGATGAATTCAGAGTGCAAGAGAGCCATCTTATCTTCACATATCGAACCAAACGCATCCAAACTCAGTTGACAGTGTTTCACACTGCAGCGGGCCAACGATCCTAAATTCTTAAGACAGTTCAACCAATATTGTTGTCTCCTTAAATCATCAAAGATGTCTTCAATAGAAGTATACATTCAGTTTTTTATTCATTTACCTATTACTGTCCATTGCTCCATTATGATGGTTAGCTTTGTGCGTATATGGTGACTCGTGTACAGATGAGTCCCCACTATACATATTAGCCACTAGATGACACTGTTCCTTTACAAGATGCTATATGAAATTGAACAGAATTGCCCCTTCTGTCTCAGAAAAGGCACACATCTGCCTGAAACCATGGACAGTGAGTGAGTGCTTTTGTGAGACATTGCCAAAATATTGTATAATTTACAGTTTAACCCTCAATTAAAAGAATACCTTATATTTTAGAATATCTTAATATTGGATTAATAAGGTAGACTGATAAACATAGTCTTAAAACGTCCAGACTTCCTTGGATGAACAGCAACCCCAACCCTGGTCTCGCAGAGACTTTACTACATAAAGTCTGGGACACAGCGCTGGTTAACTTTGTCAAAACTATTTGACAGGAGAGGTATTTTGATTGACATGCATGACTACCAACCACATAACTCAATTACCAAGTCAGATATTTAACTTGCACTACTAAATAATCTGTTGGGAAATGTAATGATACAAGCTGGCTGTTGGGATTGTAAATCTGTTAGATAAGTAGGCTACAGTTAATGTTTAATGAAATAGAACAACTGAAATGTATAAATAAAGATCTACTCTAGCACTGCACAGAAATTGCAGTTACAGATTTTGTGTGAGTGAGAATGCTAACAGCCAATGAAAGTCGACATCCTCACTTCCTGAGAGTGTTGTCCAGTTTACAGGGGTGTATGTATCAGAAGTTCATCACAGAGTTGCTTATGTGACGTAAAGCTAATGTAGGGAAGAGGCTGATACTAACCGTACCCTTTAAATTAAACAGATTTTTCTTAAGAATGCCATCCCATAATAAAACATATATTGATCTGTAGGCACTGTATACTGCAGCTTACACATTGAAGGTATCCACTTCCACATGGTTAAACCAACAAGACCAGCAGACATGTTTCAAAAGGGAGTGTAGGGTTGGGATTATATATGAGCTGGACAGAGACATAGAAAGATAGCCTTGAGATGTATAGCATTCAGTTGTCTCGTCCATTGAGACATACTGTACCTTCTTTCTCTGCAATGTTAGACATTTCAGTGAGTCAGTAGGTTGAGGCTATGCTAACCAACATATAGCACTCTGGAAAAACAAACTAAAACAAAACAAAACACAGAAATATACTGTTGATTAAATCCAAGCATTAAGTATATACAGTATATGCATTTACAATGGTTGCTTTATTCTCAGCACAGGCAGTTTCCCTGCGTGAGAAAACATAATCTTAGCTTGCCCGAGGCAGATACCTGGTGAATTGTAGCCTAAGTACCATTATAAACCATTTGTGACAAACAAGTAGACTAGGGTCAATATGGCAGAGGAATAATGCATCCATTCAAATGCAGTGAGTTCTTCTTTTACTGTTAAGGTTAGTTAGACCAAAGACACTT
>JAODVN010116920.1:0-15972 GCA_025434125.1 Chologaster cornuta
CAACTGCCGAGAGAGCCGCTCTCAAAGTTTGAATGAAATACACCAAAGTTGGTTGCTACAGTAGCAGCAAAAGTACAAGTCTCTCAACGGTCCCCTCGCAGTCACGTTAATAAAAAAATCTGATTATTTGTTTCCTATAACACCATAGAGGAATGTCTCATTAATAAATGTGATTGTGCAAACTTATGCAGCCTATATAGGGACATAATGGTGGTGCATAAACTCTATATTGGACTTATAATGTGTGAATTTTCCCATGCGGATCAGTCTCAAGGCAGCAAAAATACGTAGTTTAAGGCATAGAAGGTACCAAAAACAAAACAAGCAGGATAATATTAATGGGAGAAGGTCTCAAATAAGATGATTAGGAAGTAGTAATTTACCATTAATGACAGCATTTGAGCTGCATCAGATCAATGAGGTGAAAATGTATGGAATGCCAAGGTCAAAACTTCTCTACAGCAGAACTAATACTTCATTTCACTGTGCTGCTGTGCATGTAACACATATTTTTGTTATTTTTCTTCAAGGCAATGTGCAACGTCTTTTATAGAAATGTTTCCATCCACACTTTCATGTTCTCATGAAAGTACACAATGAATGAGAGCGATCAGATCCCTCTACTTATTATTCAGTAGCCTTTAAAGCGGCCATAGCTGGTCTCTGTACCAGTCATCTCCTGGTGCTGTCTGAAAGGGCTAGTGTTCTCATGGGTTCGAATGCTGGAGCTGTCCTCCTGATCCACACAAACATGGTGTGTAAAGCTGGCAAATTAGCTTTCTTCAGACTGATTTTGCATGGTGGAGCCACATAGTATGGTGTAGTATATAAATGATTACATATCACTCAACATTTTTACACTAAAATAAACCAGTGGTCTCATAGCATTTCAGAGTGAACATGTTCTTTTTTTTAAAAAGAAATTAGAATAAATAAATTCCATTAAATGTGTATTTTTATCATAATTATTTTTCTCAAGATAAATCTAGTCTAATTAACAAAGGTTGTTTCGACATTGTGCAATTATCTTGGCCCTCATGTACCCTTTGAGTTTTAACGCACACACACACACGCACACACACACGCACACACACACGCACACACACACACACAAACACGCACGCATACAAACACACATACACACACACACACACACAGTTAAATGCTTGCTACAAATGCACTGCATACAAACCTAAGTACACACTGTCATAACAAATCCAACCTAAAACCAGACTTTGATGTTGGTTCTTTAAAGAGCATGGTTGTAGCAGTGGCTATCAGAGTGATTTGGAACTACAAGTTCCCAACATAGCAGTGGGGAAGAATACCTAACCAGGTCAAAGTATAACCAGATCACAACCATTCCGTTTTTTTTACCTGCTTAGCTCAGTCCACCACAAAGAAATAGGTCTAAGGATAATGGCTATCGGGGAAGTCTATCTTGTACAACTCCCAAATAACTCTGCTCTGCTTAATACTACTAGAAATATTATCGGGTATAGGAAGGTTATTGCTAAAATTGTATAGAGAAATCACAATCTCAGTACATATATTGTAGCTTCGCTATGCAGTATTCCCATTGTACAGCCAAGCAGAGTGCAAAAGTTATTGTCCTTGAGGTAGAGGTTGAATCTCCGGAATAGGTAGAGGCAACCTGAGATCTAAAGTCCTTTTCATACATTTAGTTCCCATGCAGGAATATAGCCTGTATACATATACTGCATGTGTGAAAAGGGCTTCAGAGCATACCATATTCTCCAGAGCGGAGTGTGTTGTGACCTTGGGTTTCTCCCCTCTCTGCGCTCTGGCATCTGACTGGTTCTCCGAGACATGATTCAGACAGAATGACTGAGATAAATGCATCACAAGTGCTGGGCGTAAATGATGCCTTCACAGATACATGTTTCCATATGGGCACAGAGGACATCGGTCTGGAGATGGTCATATTAGTTAGCAAGATTGTGCCCCATGGAACAACAGAGGTGGGGAAGTATGTGATGTAGACAGCCAAGCATATTAGGAACAACAATCAATGCATGTCTCCGGAATGCATTCACTGATTAAAGTCACTCTCTGCAACGAATGCGGAGGGGCGTGTCGAAATATAAAGAGTGAGACAGCACAGAAAACGTGTATTACTTACAGCACAACTAAGGATTGTAAAGGGAATCACTATTTGATGAGACAAGGCATTGGCAGCATAAAAGGTGTTATCAGAACTTGAACACAATAGGCTTGTTAACGCTGTGACCTCACGGCTGGTTGATTTAAACGATTAATCCCACTAATTACAACTAAGAAGCAGAGACAGGCAGGTAGAGATAAACTGTATATTAATGCCAGGGAATCCTTCGGAGCAATGGCTTTATAGATTATTAGCCCAGACAGATCCGCAGCAGCATGCACGAGGAAATGATTGAAGTGGACCATTAAGTTGCTATTGCTGCATGATGGATGATATGGATGAGGATGAGAGATATCCTCAACACACTAACACACACACACACACACACACACACACACACACACACGCACACACGCAACGCACACAGACTGGGTTCTACCAACACAACAGAGGAACACAGACCCACACAACAGGAGTATGCACACGCACATATTGCTTACATGGCATAATGCATATATATCTACTGTATAATGATAACTATAAGTAACTGAATAATTGCATTGCACTTACAGGCATGCTGGCGCACAAGTACACTTTGTTCAGTGCTTCCTGAGCCTCCTCGGCACTGTTGGAGTTGGTGTTGCGTTTTAGGGCTGAAAGCTGGCTTGACTCGGGCTTCTCTTGCAGATGCTGACGGGACATATGCCCTTGCCTGTGAGGCCTTTCACACATGAAATGAGCTCGTTCTGGCACCAATGCTATATCTCCGGAGCACAACGCAGACAGGTGTTGTCCTGACTGTGCAGCTCAGTTTAAGGGACAGACACTGCTAAAACAACGTCGACATGGGTTTCAGTTGGAATTGTCATTGTCATGTGTGTCTGTCTAATATACTACTAAATATCTACGCTATAGGTGACATTTATCCAAATAATGATTGTCTGTTGTTGACGTCGTTTAAAATTTTAATGACTAATACCAATGTTTTTACCTGTCTAGTAGCCTATACCAACATCAAAACATAATAGGTCAATACAAAAAATAATTATTGCATAATGCATAATCCTACCCCATAATTATATTTATCTCATTCTCCCGTATTTCTCTCGACTTTCAAAACTGGACGCGGAATCGCAACCGAATTTAGCATTTGTAAGAGAAAATCACTTTATCCGCGACACATGCGGGCGGCAGTGCGCCGTGCCGCGCTTGGATATTTCAATGTGGTTAAGAAGCGCCTGCCTGACAGCTCCTGATAAAGTAAGGAGATTCACTCTTGGGCAAAGTAAGCATGTCATCCTTTACACTATTGCTTAGCCTACTCCAACAGTTTATGCAATACAATCATTCTAATGTAGCCCAAGTAATCTTAATTGCCGATTTAACCGATGGCGTCAACAGATTGCGCCAGCGTTAAGTGACTCTGTCTTAATCAGTATTAGTATCCAGGCTAATAGCCTTATCATGTAGCCTAATCCATATATGAACATCCACCTACCAGCGTCTATGACAGAAGATGCGTAAACGTGTATCGACACTTTTTCAATCATTCTGAAATAAGCAGTCTTCTTATCCAGTTGTAGCCTACCGGTAAATCCTCTCACGCCGAACGGCATCCCCTCAGCAACTTATTGGCTACGTTATTTTGTCTTCTCACGCGTCGATAGGACCGGTGTGTGTAGCTATATGACCGGCTGCCGAACCATAGCGCCTCTGAGTGCGCACTCGTGCTTCTCCGCTACTTTAAAATATCCAATATTCATAGGCTACATCCCCCTTCCCCCTCACAGCCCCCCAGCCACACGATCTGGTCCTGATGCAATCATCTTATGGGTCTGTGAGGAGTTGTGGACTGCATGGCTGTGTGTGTGTGTGTGTGTGTGTGTAGGCTATTGGGGTAAATTTGAGCTAGGGATAAAGGATGATGGTCTGAGACGGAATTCCATACGCTGGTTTAAAAAAAAAGAGAAAAAATTACACTCCACCTATATCCAGCACAATTTTCACGTTATCCAATGGGAACAAAATGCATGATGTCATCAAAGACCTGACCTTGAAAGCCTATAACAATTGACTGTTTGTAGGCTATTAGAAGCACTTCATGTTGACATGCGTTATCCAGACGTAGTCAACTTGCAATGGATTTAAAGTCGTTTTTCATTAAGTTAATTACCTTAAATAAACTCCCATTTGCGAATGTGTGAGAGTCACACTTGTTTGCCTATACTAGGCTATACCAAGTTTAAAATGACGTCTGTTGCAGAAATTACGGATATGCCAAAAAAAATCGGTCTGTGCCATATATCCTCCATTTCCCATAATGCAACTGAATGAAACGACAAAACAATGCGACAAAACGTGGGTTTCTTGTTTTTGCCTGCTTTTCTGCCAGTGGATAAAAAATACTTCGTCTAACGTTTACTGATAATGAATACAGGTTAAATTTGGGCGTACATTTCTTTTACATTTTGAGCACTATTTGTAAACTTATAACAAGTGCTGTGGTTGTAGGCCAGTACGGTACAAGCATCGGATGTCGCATTATGAATACCATGGATCAAAAGAATGCTACATTTCTATTTGACGCTTCTCTGCTGTATCAGGAAACGTGTCCGGAGCTCTCTCGATTCCTCATGTAAGTTGCCAAGTTTAAAACGCTTGCTTAATAGCAGTCATTTATTGCATTGATTCATTTTTAGAGCAGGTTTTCCTTAATTTGATAATGTAAGTACATCGAATCCCCGCCAGGTGGAGTAGCGTTATAACGACAGTTGAAAGGCCCACGATCATGCATATCCATCGTGTCCCGATATATTTATTTATTTATTTATTTATTGAGTCCAGGATTAAAATAATGTAGGTATATCTAAACTATGTCTAAAGCAAATCTGTCAAAAGTAATTAAAGTAGGCCTACATCATACATCGACATCAGGGTTAGTTCTACTGCACAAACTACCGGTACCGGTAAACGTTAATGCAGCAGACTTGTTGCATTGCATTACAGTACATAGGGCCAAGGCAAGGACAAAATGGTACGAGAACATTAAATAATGTTATGCTGATCTGGTGGGAGGTATGCCAAACGTTATGTCTGTTTATTGGTAGTTAAATGAGCCAAACAAAACAGGTCTTGTGTGACAGACATAATGAAAGCGTTGTCATGTACGCAATTGACCTCCTATTTGCTTCTTTCATCACAATTACGTTTCGGCATCAAGTAATTAAAGGAAGCTCTGGTTTGCTTCACCGTTAACACATTTTTGCACAAATGTTGCTGCCTGCATGTGACATGGTTTCGTTTTATAATTCAATTTTATTCCAGTAAAGTGTATTGTAAACGTTTAATAAAACCATCCATAAAATATATACTTAACTGTACGTATTCACGTTCATGATTGTGTAATCAAGTGGGTTGCAAGCTTGTAGCTTAAATGTACAAACCCTGATTGTTTACTTGCACACACATTCTCCATTGTGGGTGTGCTGCCTGCTCTGGTAAAGGGAGAGCATGTTTTTTTTGGGGGGGGGGGGAGTAGAGAGGAATGCCAGCTAGTCTGCACTCAGAGGGGAATTATGTTACATTATGTCTGACTAAACTTGCTGTTTAGTAGGCAGTGGCAAGAGTCTGTTAGTTGACTATTGCTAAACTTTTTGTAGAAAAATGATGCTAATGTTTGGCAGAACGCTAGACTTCCTGACCGCAAGCACATCTTTTAACGACTTCCTGCAGAACAAACAGGATGTCAAGCAACTATTTCTGGTGGTGATTTTCAAGGCCCATTGGGAAGGTACTGATTCATTTTCGGTAATGTTGCAGATAGCACTGCCCATTAGCCGAGGTACAAATACAGTTTTTCAACATTAAACAGACATGCTTCGTCGGGTTATGTATAGAGGGCTCATAATGGGTCTGCAGGTTTGATGATTCACAGCTGTCTCTCTATGTCCTTCAGCGAATTCTCTTTTGCGCTCGCTGGCTCCAACTCTGCTTTCGTCCATGTTTCACTGTAGTGTTCGCTACAGGGGGTTGTGCATCATTACTCATGTATTAGTTGCAAGTTGTGTTAATGCCTGCTGCTACTGTGTGCATCAGATATGGTGACTAAGTGCTTGTCTGAGTTATTTATTTTAGGGATGTTTATGAACTTTGTGTACCTTGAGTGATGTCCCTGTGGCTCATGATGCATGCCAGAGCAGTGCACAGCAAACAGCCAGTGACTTGAGCTTCTGGGCCTGTGACAGTGTGTAAGCCTTTAGTGTTTATCTATCTGCGTTCCAGTCTGTTTTTTGTTAATTTATCCATCCACCCCTGCCGTTCATCCATGCCATATATGGTCATTAGTAGGGCTGTGTATTGGCAAGAATCTGGCGATACAATGCGTATCACGATACAGGTGCCACGATTCGATATATTGTGACACTGCAAGCAAATAGGACATATTGCAAATTCTAATTTGTGGGAAAACTGTTTACTTAAAGTAAAATGGCTCAGGGACTGCAGATGGAAATGAGATTTAAGATGAATCTGGTAACATGCTTCTTTGCTCTCTTTTGTTCAAAATGTATTTTGTACATGGTCCCTCATTTTACAAAAAACATTTTGATCGATAGTGTTTTAGAAAATCGACACAGTATCACACAACGTAATATTGCGATACTCGTCCTGTCAATGTTTTTTTTAAACCCCATGTCATTCGCAGTGCTCACGTTTCACTGAGAGTGTTGTGGGTCCATCATGGCTTTTTTTGGGTGCAATATGGCTTTTGGGTAGCCATAAGAAAAATTCAATTTTTAAATTGAATTGTTTATCTTTTAGACATTTTTTTTAACATAGCATTGCAGTGCATACATGTGTCTCAGTGCTCTAAATGGGTTTAATTGTTATTTAAATATAGCGTATAGGTTACAGTATGCTTTAATGCTATTAAATAAACTGAGTCGTCTTGGGAGCCGCATGCAGGAGAGGGGGTCATTAGAGGTCACAAATGGTTGAGAACTACCGACCAATCACAGTGCCACATTCTCTCCTGGGCCTGTCAGTCAACACGCACGCCACACAGGGCAGCTACATGTAGAGATGTTCTACTCTCACTCTCTCCGCGTGCGTCTGCCTGCTTGTCAGGCCGCGTGTGCACCGCAGCGTCAAGCCGCCACTCCAGATCTCTCTCCCTGTAAGCACGGTCACCCGGCTGGAGGTCATTTGCTGCTCTGTAGCCTCGCCATCACCTATGGCTCATAGGCGCAGCACCAATGACGTTCCACGGAGAGTGAACAGCAGTGAACACACAGTGTGTGTGTGTGTGTGTGTGTGTGTGTGCGCTCTACTTGTGTACTGCACAAGAGTCCATTCCGTTCTCGCCACCCCATGTTTCGTCTGTCTTCAGGGTCTTTCGTTCGCTAGCATCTCCTAGTTCCAGGCAGGCCGCGCGCATGCCCCATATCTTTACTGTTTATCTCCACAGCTTAATGTGCACTTACAAGGAGATGCGAGGCGAGTGTGCTAATTAGATTAGCGTTGTGGAGCTGGAATGTTTGACAGCAAGTATTCAACAGCACCCGAGTTCTTTCCACTAGCTTACACGGTCTACAGCCATATGTTATCCTTTCTGAAGTCAGCTCAGAGGAATTGGTGGGAAACGAATAATCATATTATTTCAAACCAGGCGCTGAATGAACTTCTAAGCTTTTTATTATTTTAGATGATACAGTAGTTACATTTTTTTTGTCAACAGCGGTCTTTCTGGAATTGCTGAATGGTTAAATATCAGTACTTCCCATTACTAGACTGGAGGGGGATTAGTGAATGGTGACTCACAGTGTGGGATAACTTCTAGCATGCACATTTCAATCTCCCTGTGTGCCCCAAAGCATCAAACCTCATCCAGCTCTGCCATAACTGCGTCTTGACTGCTGTCCAAGCCCAGCCCTTATCGGCCAACTAGGAACTAGGGAGAGTGACAAACCACCGACCGCAATTCCTCAACAGCTGTTGTCAGGCCAAGTCTTGATCAAGACACCCCATATAACACACACACACCTGTCAACTACCCAAACATTTCTTTTTACGATTGTTGTGCTACACATAGCAGCAGACAGCAACAACCATGCCAGGCTAATTTTAGTGTGAATTTCTGGGTGGATTATCATGTGGCCAAACATCCCATCTAGACATTCCACGAGGCTACATCGACTACTTGGAATGCCTTGGAGATCTGCCCTTTCATTGTGTGTAGAGATGAGTTTGCTTTTCTCTTTTAGATATTTTCCACTACTCTATGGGGGAGTGGAGGCCATGGCCATCTATGTCAAGATGTTTTCCAGAGTGGAATAGCCTGGCTATTAAGGGCATGTTTTACCAGGCATAGCTTATTTACAATACAGTACCGTTTTTAATACCGGAAAGAACTGGAAATGTATAAATCTTCTCTTATTAGACACTTCATTATGTACATGGGTTTGTAAAATTTAGTTTTTTTACTAAACACTCACAACCCCAAGGCTAATAATGTGTACTTTTAACCAATATTGAATTAGTTACACAGGTTTTGTGTTTGTTGTGTTTCTGCTTACACATAGGATAATAAATGTTAATGGTACATTAATGTTCATTTCATTAACAGTTTCTGTTGTCTTTCCTCCTCCAGGCAAAAACCTTATCGCTTCAATTGTAAAGAGTTTAACGGAAATGGCCCTGGTAAGTCAGACCTGCAGCCTGTTTTGTGTTGTTCGGTAATAAATAACAGTGTGGGTGAGAGGGCTGTGCTAGGTGAGCCCTCGCCACCGAGGGCTGTTTAACTCAGATAAACCTTCACTGCTAAATGCACAGAGGCAGCCAGCTGTCTCTTCCTGATAGGCGGGGAAGTACACACACACACACACACACACATACCACCCACCCCAGCTCCATGCAGAGCTGCAGCTAGTGCTGCCAATCAATATCATTCGCTCAGAAATCATCTCTGTATTCACTTAAGTGAAATGGTGTTTGTTTAGACCTGCCTTGTTTGTCAAAATTACAACATATTACCATTGGCGTTACGCCCATCATTAAACAAATAGAATGTTGTACACATGGAAGGCTGTCTTCATTGCCTAAAATGGTGTCATCCTTGTTACTGATCAACATTGCATGTGTAGAAGTACACACACAGTATACCTGCTGAAACGTTTGTCTATTGATAATGTTATTTTTAAATGAGGTGTACTCTGTTATACACTTTCGAATGATGCCTGTGAGGAAACCTTTTTTCAGATTACTCACGCAAATGTACTGTGTGTTTTTAACACTTTAGCCAAATTCACCAAATGTATCCGTGCATTGTTAGTTTACTGCTCTTGTGTGTGCTGATGTGGTACGTCTACACGTGCAGCCCTGGCTCTGCTATGAATGTAAGAAGCACAAACAAAGTGAACACTGCACACAACAGCAATGCCCTTGGCTCTGCAATGTGTTTCCAATGTGCGGTGCATGCGTTCTTGAGTGACCAGCCCCGCCTTTAACACTGTCTCTTCTCATTCCTCAGTGCCACTCAACGACAGCAAAGTACTGCCCGCGTTCCACGATGTGTGCGCGTGCCGCTACTGCTGCCAGTGGTTTCGCCCCGGCAACCACCGGGTGCGCGTCCGTCCCAAGCGGCGGCTGTCGGCGCGGGTGCAGCACATCCTCGGTAGAGAGGCCAGGGGCCGGAGGCTCAGCCTGGCTCAAAGGCAGCTGCTGCAACGCTTCCAGAGGTCCTGCTCCACACTGGTGGGTCCACACAACGCCATTTATTTAGTTCACGTTGTACCAGGAGTAGCCATGTTACTGTGTGTGTGTGTGTAGAGAACAATGTGACCTTTAACATATAGCAAGTCATTCTCCAAAACACTTCAATGCCATAGGGTGCTGCCTTAGAAGCTCTATCCCAAACATTGGAAACACTTTGCAATGTCTAGATTATTGTTGTTGTTGTGCGCGGTGTTTGCCACTTTATGTTCCTATTCATGGAGCCAGAGCTGGGTAGAAGTACCAGATACTGTTTCAGAACACTCTTTCGTTTGGCTATAGCAGATTAAGGCTGGACAATGAACCGACAAGTAATCGAAAACCAGCATTAGGAACCTCTAACAGATGTAATTCTCTCAGGTTGGTTTTTCCGATTTTAAGAAATGGGCGAAAAAAATTTGAGTTTTACAGCTGGACCTATTGGTTGGATCTTGAAATCGTGAAAATCCGAGGCACAGCACATATCCATAAACTCCAATAAACGAGTAATGTCTACTGAGAAGAACACTGCTGTCTTACTATCAATAGTGTCAGCCACGACAGACACAGAACACTGCAGCTCCGGTGGAGTCACAGAATAGTTTTTCCGAACAGAATCACAATGCGGACAGACAACTTGCTATAAAACCAGGTGTGTGTGTGTGTAGTCACGTTACTCCACCCCCCTCCAGTCAGCTGCATGGAAGCAAATGGAGAACTCAAACGAAAGCAAAACAAAGGTAAATTAATCGTAATTGAGGTACAATGTTCAATTATTTGTGTCATTCAGATTTTAGGTAACATCGTCCAGCCCTACTGCAGATGCATAGTGCACAGAGTGCAGTAGTCTCACTCACTCATTGCGTCAGTGTTTTCAGGGAGAGAGGTGATGAGGGAATTTTGTCCAGTGTCCATCCATGCCACTGTTAAGCCCATTGTGTGGAGGACAGTGCCACTGCAGAGGGCAGCTGCAGTGTGGCACTGTCCTCCCCCCCCACTTCAGATAGCTGTGAAAGGAAAGAACCATTGAGACCCTCCAGCTATGACGTCAGCTCCGATGGAGAGCCACTCCAGTGGAAGTGCTGCATCCTGATTAAAAGTACCCCTGCTCTTTTGGTATGCAGGTGTGAGCCATCGCTCCACTACCCATTGACTCTGAGGCCAAAGGGGAGACTAGGGTAGGAGCTGATAAAGGAGGTAGATTGGGAGCAGAATAGATAAGAGCGGGAGAGAGGAAGAGATTTGTCTGAGGAATGAGGTGAATTTTCTGCCCTCCAGCTTGTGGCTTTAGTATTCAGCAGCCTTCTGTCCCGAGTTCATAGACCTTGGAAGGTCAGGTCTTGGCTTTGATCAGGCAGGAGGGTGTCCAAGTAGCACAGAAGTGTCTTTCCACAGGAGGAAATCAAATAATCACGGTGTTGGGAAGCCTATTGCTACATATTCTTATCAGAAAGATTATACACACAGTCCCAGGAGATGTAATACATCCCTCCCTGCATGCTTATTTGAAAATACAAATTGTGTAATTTTAACGGTGATTCTTGATTGACAGCTTAAACTAAAGCTGTCAATATTATTCTACAAATTATAGTAACATTTAAATAAATGTTTTTATTAATCTAAGCCACCCTAAAATATAAACGGAATCTGTAACATTGTAACATCAAAAATTGGAACACTGTACCAATTTCAGACACCACAAACACTAGTAGGTTTATTTACTTTAGATCCATGATATCTGCTAAACTCATTTGTAGTTTCCCTCTCATGCTTACCATAGGTATTGCACATTATATTCAGCATACAGTATTGTGTTGTGTGTAGACAGATACACAGACCTGATGTGATCGTGCGTTCACTTCCTTGTGCTCACTGGTCACTAGAGTCACTGCTGGTTTGTCATGTGACCTCGTAAACCAAACCACCCTGAAGAACCACAAGGTATTTTTACCCGCTGGCTTCAAGGCCATTCTCCTTGTCTTATTTCCTTGATGCTGAAGGAGAAAACCAATCAAGGTCTGGAACAGACCGCATACACTTGACAACATTGTGGAGCGCTGATACCCTTTAAGTGCATGTTGGGATAGCGGTTGGGGATAAAAGGAAATAATTTCGATTTAGCTTCTTATTTTTTTTGACAAGGAGAGCACTTCCACTTGAGATGTTGGGTAAAGTAATTGGAATCTGCTTTCTCTGATAGACAGAGAATATGTTTGCTGACTGTGTGTGTGTGTGTGTTCGTGTCACATACAGGATGGGTGATTTGATAGATTCGAGCTACACCCCTATCATGCACAAAAGCACACACGTATGCTGTACACACTCAGCACACTTAAAGATCGGATAAAGCAAATACAGAGATTTACTTGTAAATACTTTATTAGTGAGAAATCCCATCCTTTAAACGTGAAGACACTGTTATGTAGTATTGTAGCGTTAGACCGTTAAACTGCGTTTTATAATTTCTTTGTTCAGGATGTTTTGGGAGGGCCAGAAATGTGGAACTAGATGCATAGATGGTCCCCCAATTCGCTTACCCCTCCCCGTAACACCACAACATATAAAAGTGTAGAGCATTTAAGTCAGCTCAGTATCTATGCTGCTCCAATGCACGTTATTAGACTACTATTCTTTTATCATCCTATTGTACAATTACATAGCTAAATCACTGACTGTCCTTTAACAACCCACACTACAGTCTGACAGCTGTGCCGTCATTGCAGAAATAAGCACACAATGTGGTTGAGTGTCAATGTGCATTATTTGAAAGCTACTGGTTTAGTAGCCCAACTTATGAAATCTACATTTTCCAATCAATGTTCGGATGAGAATACTTTTTTTTTGGCATAACACCGTGTTATATAGTTTACTGTAGAACACGTGATGGGTGTGGTTACAGCGCCTTCTGCTGACACACCCCGCCCCAGCGCTTGAGATCCGATAATGCTGGTTATATTTTCACGCTTTTGAAACGTAATTTTATATACTATCAAACTTGGCTGGGTGGTTAATACTACCTTTTTCTGTGGTGTGACGAGCTCAAACCACACATTTCTGTCTGCTTTACACAATATTTAATAAAGTATTCTTACAGTGTGTGTCCATTTAAATAACGTGTGGGCACACACATATGGTAGCTGTACATGTTATCTATATTGTTACGGAGGATCTTAGATGTGTTTTTATTTTATTTTCAATCCCTCTGCCTTGGTTTCCCAAAGCTTAGCGTAAATAGTTAATCATAGACACAGTAATAGCCTTTTCTTGCCTGGGCCAAATGTATGCGGTGAGAGTTTGATTAAAGACCGCCTCTTATGTATGTAACGGCCAAACCGCGCAGAGTCAGTAAACCCTCGTCCCCGTAACACATACACTGCAGGTAGTTTTTGTTATTGACCTCACAAATGTTCAATGCACTTTATAAACATTGAACGGTTTAGTGAACTAGAGCTTACCTCCTTTAATACAAATTGAAAAGGATGGTGTCAAGGGAAAAAAACAGTACTTCCTCATGCATGCAGTCAGATAATTCGCTCTGCGCGCGCACACACACACACAGACCCAGAGAGACTACATATTCCTGCTTTAGCGAGCCGTTTACCATAAAGCTCAAAGCCTTACTGTGCTTTGTCTGAGGAGGGTGGCGTGAGAAAGGATTGTGCTCAGCAAACAACCCACACAGTCACTGGAGTACCACCTTCCTCATGCTTGTATTCCTCCTACCTGCCTGCCTGGCTTGGCCCGACTCATGCCCGACTCTGCCCATCTATCCTGTGCTAGTGTGGCTGTGCTTCACCTAGCACGCACGCACGCACGCACGCACACACGCACATGCATCCACCCACTGCTATTGTCCTTCTCCATCCCCTGCCACCACCCCATCCACACACACACACACGCACACCTCCACCGGTGTAACCAGAGCAGCATGCCTCTCTTTAGAGACGACAGGAAATGAAATACCGCAACGTCTGCCCGCCTCCGCCTTCGCCTTCGACAGCACCTCCCGCTCCCGCCTCTGCGCCTCCACTTCACCTCCCGGGAGAAAGGGACTCTGGCGTGCGTGACATGACCAGCCAGGGGGGCCACGAGGGGTGGTAAGCACGGAGAGAGAGAGAGGGGCGAGGCGGTCTCGGACCTCCCGGCGACGTGAACGCTCGCCCACGCTTACCGCATTGCAATGCACTCACGTATGTGTGTGTGTGTGAGTGTGTGAGCACCAAGGCTCCCGGAACAGTGTTCATCCTCCGTGTCAGATTAGCACAGCTCTGGGGCAGGGTGGGTATTTCGGTAGGCACACACACCGCACGCATACGGCTTCTATATTTGTCTTTCTGACTCATTCTTTTACACAAAGCATCGCACTGCATTCCTTTTCTTTCATGTCTCGGTTGCGCACGCACACACGCGCTACACAACCACGCTAGCGCGCACACACGCGCTACACAACCACGCTAGCGCACACACACGCGCTACACAACCACGCTAGCGCGCACACACGCGCTACACAACCACGGTAGCGCGCACACACGCGCTACACAACCACGGTAGCGCGCGCGCGCACGGTCTCACACAGCTGCTGAGGTCCGTGCTGTTTCCGCACGCCTTTGAGCTCCACAGAGAGGATGCGGTGGAGCTGCCGCATGCTGCCACGCGCCGCGCCTCCCTCTCTTTCCATCACGTCACCACGCGGCCATCTCGCTCCCACTGCCGACCCCGCGACCTTGGACCCCAAGGCTCCCGCTGCTCGCTACGCCGGGGACTTGACCCAGCAGTGGCTCTCGCGTTCCGCTCTGTCAGCGCACGCCGTGATGGCATGTGTCTGTCAGGCCTTGAGCATCATATCATTATGTTGTTTATAGTGGTTAGATGTGCATACTTAGCTGGTGAAGATGGCCAGTATTTATTACAGTTGAGATATTATTCATTCATTTTCATAAGACACAAATACTGTAACAGAGTTAAGAGGAGAATTAAATAGATTTATATTTTCTTCAGATGAAGGAGGAAATGCTCCCGGTAATCTTTATACTACACACTGTGTGTATCATTTATATCTATGCCTGGGGGATAAGGGAATCACGGCTGCACCATTTTCCATGAAGTACTTATCTGCAATAACCGCCGGTGCTGTTGAGTGATTATAATTCGATTTAATGTATTTATGACAAATTGTGAATTCATTACAGGCACCAAGGATTCTTTTATCTTATATCTCCATGAGTAATGATGATTATTTT
Organism: Chologaster cornuta; assembly: GCA_025434125.1. Lineage (NCBI taxonomy): Eukaryota > Metazoa > Chordata > Actinopteri > Percopsiformes > Amblyopsidae > Chologaster > Chologaster cornuta. The sequence continues at coordinate 15,112 of JAODVN010116920.1, forward strand.
TGACATGTTCTGGGGATTTGCGTTAGCGTTTGTTATGACTATAATAGCTCAAGTTCAGGGTTTGGAGGAGTTTGTGGGTCTCGTCCCAGGCTCTGATGTGACCTTGGTCGTTCTGGCTGTTGCTGCCCACAGAGGCAGAGTGGAGCAGAAGGGGCGCGGTAATTAGATCGGTTCATTACGCGTTGGAATCAGGGCTGCCACCTACACAATTGTGTCTCTCTGGGGGTTTACCAGCAGGCTGAGTGCACTCTTAAATCCCAACAAGGCCATGTTTGTGGGGGAAAGGTTTGCACCGCTGCCCTCGTATTGATCGGCCATGTCGCTGTTATGATTCAGGTTTTAAGCGTTTTCCATTTTTGCAAAGATAATGTCTTTATAGTAAAGCTATAAATCACACTTATGCATGCATTTAGCTCTCTTTGACGTTATTCCTCCTCTTAGTGGGAGGTTTATCTACTAACACAACCTGGCCTACAGCAGTGCAGGAAGAGAAACAAAGCAAGAGCTATTTATGGAGCATTGACTATTAATAGGTTTGAGACGCCCAGCTGCAGAATTGATTTATACACTCTAGTGCGTTTGCGTGTGTGCCACTTAGTGTGGGATTATTTGCCCCTAACAAGGACGTCTGTGCCCCTGACAGCTATGGTGGTTGACTTCCAGCACTAAGGGGTTCAAGCCCAACATACCCACCTGGAAGCAGCATTGATCAAGATGCCCAACTTTACCTGCTCTTTAATACTTATTGAGACTATTAATAATAAATAAAATGGTTTAAACAGGCTGCTTTAGCCAGTACTGTGTAAGCATGTTTTAGTTATCTAAATAAATGAATGGAAAACCCTGAAATATTAAACTTTT